>CM053027.1:142064915-142198797 GCA_028564925.1 Lithobates sylvaticus
GTTTACGAATTTCAGCTCCAAATTATTCGAATCCAACTACCAATATCAAATTTCAACTAATTCAAACGAAAGTATTATAGCAGATATAACGAATGAATTCGAATGAATTCGAATGATTCGAATGATTCGAATGACAAAGTGTCATTTTTGCAGAAAAAAAAGCTATTTAAAAAACAGTCATTCATTGATAAAAAAAAAAAAAGCGTAGGGGTCCCCCCAAATTCAATAACCAGGCCCTTCAGGTCTGGTATGGATATTAAGGGGGACCCCAGCCAAAAAAAAAAAAAAATGGCGTGGGGTCCCCCCCAAATATCCATACCAGACCCTTCAGGTCTGGGATGGATTTTAAGGGGAACCCCGGCCAAAAAAAAAATGGCGTAGGGTCCCCCTCAAAATCCATACCAGACCCTTTATCCGAGCACGCAACCTGGCAGGCCGCAGGAAAAGAGGGGGGACGAGAGCGGCCCCCCTCCCGCCTGAACCGTACCAGGCCACATGCCCTCAACATTGGGAGGGTGCTTTGGGGTCCCCCCCAAAGCACCTTGTCCCCATGTTGATGAGGACAAGGGCCTCATCCCCCACAACCCTGGCCGGTGGTTGTGGGGGTCTGCGGGCGGGGGGCTTATCGGAATCTGGAAGCCCCCTTTAACAAGGGGACCCCCAGATCCCCCCCCCCCCTGTGTGAAATGGTAAGGGGGTACAAAAGTACCCCTACCATTTCACCAAAAAAGTGTCAAAAATGGTAAAAATGACAGGGACGGTCTTTGACAATTCCTTTATTAAAATCTTCTTTCTTCTTTCTTCTTCGGTCTTCTTTCTTCATCCTTCCGTTTCTTCATCTTCTCCTTCCGTCATCTTCTTCCATCTTCTTCTTCCTTCGATTCGCTTCTTCTTGCTCCGGTCTTCTCGTCCTTCTCGTCCGGCATCGGCGTCTCTTCTCGCAGGCCGCTCCTCGCAATGGGAGGCTCCCGCTCTGTGAGGCTTCGCTGCGGCTGACAGGTCTTTTATAATGGAGGGCACCTGGTGACCCCGCCCCCTCTGACGCACGGGGACGTCATGGGGAATTCCCTATGGCTTTCCCCATTACGTCAGAGGGGGGCGGGGTCACCAGGTGCCCTCCGTTATAAAAGACCTGTCAGCCGCAGCGAAGCCTCACAGAGCGGGAGCCTCCCATTGCGAGGAGCGGCCTGCGAGAAGAGACGCCGATGCCGGACGAGAAGGACGAGAAGACCGGAGCAAGAAGAAGCGAATCGAAGGAAGAAGAAGATGGAAGAAGATGACGGAAGGAGAAGATGAAGAAACCGAAGGATGAAGAAAGAAGATTTTAATAAAGGAATTGTCAAAGACCGTCTCCTGTCATTTTTACCATTTTTGTCACCTTTTTTGGTGAAATGGTAGGGGTACTTTTGTACCCCCTTACCATTTCACACAGGGGGGGGGCGGGATCTGGGGGTCCCCTTGTTAAAGGGGGCTTCCAGATTCCGATAAGCCCCCCGCCCGCAGACCCCCACAACCACCGGCCAGGGTTGTGGGGATGAGGCCCTTGTCCTCATCAACATGGGGACAAGGTGCTTTGGGGTCTCAGACCCCCAAAGCATCCTCCCAATGTTGAGGGCATGTGGCCTGGTACGGTTCAGGCGGGAGGGGGGCCGCTCTCGTCCCCCCCTCTTTTCCTGCGGCCTGCCAGGTTGCGTGCTCGGATAAGGGTCTGGTATGGATTTTATGGGGGACCCCACGCCATTTTTTTTGGCTAGGGTTCCCCTTAAAATCCATCCCAGACCTCAAGGGTCTGATATGGATTTTGAGGGGGACCCTACGCCATTTTTTTTTTTTTTTGGCTGGGGTCCCCCTTAATATCCATCCCAGTCCTGAAGGGCCTGGTTATTGAATTTGGGGGGACCCCTACGCATTTTTTTATCAATGACATCAATGAATGACAGTTCTCTGTATTACGGATCCGACAATTCATTTGCCGGCAATAGCCGCAAGTGATTTTAAATAGCCTTTTTTTCCTGCAAAAATGACACATTGTACAGAGACAGTTCTCTATATTAGATATACTGAATCTCGAATCATTCGAAGCATTCGTTATATCCGCTATTATAATTTCTTTCATATTAGTTGAAATTAGATATTTGTTAGTTGTTGTATTCGAATTGTTCTCTGTGTATTACGGGAATCGGCAATTAGCCGCGAGTGATTTTAAATAGCTTTTTTTCCCTGCAAAAATGACACATTGTACAGAGACAGTTCTAAACACGGGAAACATGACCCCCTTCTATATACTATATACTATATACTATAGAGTATGCCTATGAAGGGGGGGGGCATGTTTCCCGTGCTTAGAACTGTCTCTGTACAATGTGTCATTTTTGCAGGAAAAAAAAAAGCTATTTAAAATCACTCGCGGCTAATTGCCGATTCCCGTAATACAGAGAACAATTCGAATACAACAACTAACAAATATCTAATTTCAACTAATATGAAAGAAATTATAATTGCTTCGAATGATTCGAGATTCAGTATAGCTAATATAGAGAACTGTTCCTGCAGTGTCATTTTTGCAGGAAAAAAAAACTATTTAAAATCACTCGCAGCTATTGCCGGCAAATGAATTGTTGGATCCGTAATACAGAGAACAGTCATTCATTGAAGTCATTGATAAAAAAATGCGTAGGGGTCCCCCCAAATTCAATAACCAGGCCCTTCAGCTCTGGGATGGATATAAAGGGGGACCCCAGCCAAAAAAAAAAAAATGGCGTAGGGTCCCCCTCAAAATCCATACCAGACCCTTGAGGTCTGGGATGGATTTTTAGGGGAACCCTAGCCAAAAAAAATGGCGTGGGGTCCCCCTCAAAATCCATACCAGACCCTTATCCGAGCACGCAACCTGGCAGGCCGCAGGAAAAGAGGGGGGGACGAGAGCGGCCCCCCCTCCCGCCTGAACCGTACCAGGCCACATGCCCTCAACATTGGGAGGATGCTTTGGGGGTCTGAGACCCCCAAAGCACCTTGTCCCCATGTTGATGAGGACAAGGGCCTCATCCCCACAACCCTGGCCGGTGGTTGTGGGGGTCTGCGGGCGGGGGCTTATCGGAATCTGGAAGCCCCCTTTAACAAGGGGACCCCCAGATCCCCCCCCCCCCCCCTGTGTGAAATGGTAAGGGGGTACAAAAGTACCCCTACCATTTCACCAAAAAAGGTGACAAAAATGGTAAAAATGACAGGAGACGGTCTTTGACAATTCCTTTATTAAAATCTTCTTTCTTCTTTCTTCATCCTTCGGTTTCTTCATCTTCTCCTTCCGTCATCTTCGTCATCTTCTTCCATCTTCTTCTTCCTTCGATTCGCTTCTTCTTGCTCCGGTCTTCTCGTCCTTCTCGTCCGGCATCGGCGTCTCTTCTCGCAGGCCGCTCCTCGCAATGGGAGGCTCCCGCTCTGTGAGGCTTCGCTGCGGCTGACAGGTCTTTTATAACGAAGGCACCTGGTGACCCCGCCCCCTCTGACGTAATGGGGAAAGCCATAGGGAAGTCCCCATGACGTCCCCGTGCGTCAGAGGGGGGGGGGTTACCAGGTGCCCTCCGTTATAAAAGACCTGTCAGCCGGAGCGAAGCCTCACAGAGCGGGAGCCTCCCATTGCGAGGAGCGGCCTGCGAGAAGAGACGCCGATGCCGGACGAGAAGGACGAGAAGACCGGAGCAAGAAGAAGCGAATCGAAGAAGAAGAAGAAGATGGAAGAAGATGACGGAAGGAGAAGATGAAGAAACCGAAGGATGAAGAAAGAAGAAAGAAGATTTTAATAAAGGAATTGTCAAAGACCGTCTCCTGTAATTTTTACCATTTTTGCCACTTTTTTGGTGAAATGGTAGGGGTACTTTTGTACCCCTTACCATTTCACACAGGGGGGGGGGGGCGGGATCTGGGGGTCCCCTTGTTAAAGGGGGCTTCCAGATTCCGATAAGCCCCCCGCCCGCAGACCCCCACAACCACCGGCCAGGGTTGTGGGGATGAGGCCCTTGTCCTCATCAACATGGGGACAAGGTGCTTTGGGGGTCTCAGACCCCAAAGCACCCTCCCAATGTTGAGGGCATGTGGCCTGGTACGGTTCAGGCGGGAGGGGGGGCCGCTCTCGTCCCCCCTCTTTTCCTGCGGCCTGCCAGGTTGCGTGCTCGGATAAGGGTCTGGTATGGATTTTATGGGGGACCCCACGCCATTTTTTTTGGCTAGGGTTCCCCTTAAAATCCATCCCAGACCTCAAGGGTCTGATATGGATTTTGAGGGGGACCCTACGCCATTTTTTTTTTTTTTTTTGGCTGGGGTCCCCCTTAATATCCATCCCAGACCTGAAGGGCCTGGTTATTGAATTTGGGGGGACCCCTACGCATTTTTTTATCAATGACTTCAATGAATGACTGTTCTCTGTATTACGGATCCGACAATTCATTTGCCGGCAATAGCCGCGAGTGATTTTAAATAGTTTTTTTTTCCTGCAAAAATGACACTGTGCAGGAACAGTTCTCTATATTAGATATACTGAATCTCGAATCATTCGAAGCATTCGTTATATCCGCTATTATAATTTCTTTCATATTAGTTGAAATTAGATATTTGTTAGTTGTTGTATTCGAATTGTTCTCTGTATTACGGGAATCGGCAATTAGCCGCGAGTGATTTTAAATAGCTTTTTTTTTCCTGCAAAAATGACACATTGTACAGAGAGAGTTCTAATCATGGGAAACATGACCCCCTTCTATATACTATATACTCTATAGTATGCCTATGAAGGGGCGCATGTTTCCCGTGCTTAGAACTCTCTCTGTACAATGTGTCATTTTTGCAGGAAAAAAAAAGCTATTTAAAATCACTCGCGGCTAATTGCCGATTCCCGTAATACAGAGAACAATTCGAATACAACAACTAACAAATATCTAATTTCAACTAATATGAAAGAAATTATAATAGCCTATATAACGAATGCTTCGAATGATTCGAGATTCAGTATATCTAATATAGAGAACTGTTCCTGCAGTGTCATTTTTGCAGGAAAAAAAAAACTATTTAAAATCACTTGCGGCTATTGCCGGCAAATGAATTGTCGGATCCGTAATACAGAGAACAGTCATTCATTGAAGTCATTGATAAAAAAATGCGTAGGGGTCCCCCCAAATTCAATAACCAGGCCCTTCAGGTCTGGGATGGATATAAAGGGGGACCCCAGCCAAAAAAAAAAAAAAAATGGCGTAGGGTCCCCCTCAAAATCCATACCAGACCCTTGAGGTCTGGGATGGATTTTAAGGGGAACCCTAGCCAAAAAAAATGGCGTGGGGTCCCCCATAAAATCCATACCAGACCCTTATCCGAGCACGCAACCTGGCAGGCCGCAGGAAAAGAGGGGGGGACGAGAGCGCCCCCCCCCTCCCGCCTGAACCGTACCAGGCCACATGCCCTCAACATTGGGAGGATGCTTTGGGGGTCTGAGACCCCCAAAGCACCTTGTCCCCATGTTGATGAGGACAAGGGCCTCATCCCCACAACCCTGGCCGGTGGTTGTGGGGGTCTGCGGGCGGGGGGCTTATCGGAATCTGGAAGCCCCCTTTAACAAGGGGACCCCCAGATCCCGGCCCCCCCCCCTGTGTGAAATGGTAAGGGGGTACAAAAGTACCCCTACCATTTCACCAAAAAAGTGACAAAAATGGTAAAAATGACAGGAGACGGTCTTTGACAATTCCTTTATTAAAATCTTTTTTCTTCATCCTTCGGTTTCTTCTTCTTCTCCTTCCGTCTTCTCCTTCTTCCATCTTCTTCCATCTTCTTCTTCCTTCGATTCGCTTCTTCTTGCTCCGGTCTTCTCGTCCTTCTCGTCCGGCATCGGCGTCTCTTCTCGCAGGCCGCTCCTCGCAATGGGAGGCTCCCGCTGTGTGAGGCTTCGCTCCGGCTGACAGGTCTTTTATAACGGAGGGCACCTGGTGACCCCGCCCCCCTCTGACGTAATGGGGAAAGCCATAGGGAATTCCCCATGACGTCCCCGTGCGTCAGAGGGGGCGGGGTCACCAGGTGCCCTCCATTATAAAAGACCTGTCAGCCGCAGCGAAGCCTCACAGAGCGGGAGCCTCCCATTGCGAGGAGCGGCCTGCGAGAAGAGACACCGATGCCGGACGAGAAGGACGAGAAGACCGGAGCAAGAAGAAGCGAATCGGAGGAAGAAGAAGAGGAAGAAGAAGATGGAAGAAGATGACGGAAGGAGAAGATGAAGAAACTGAAGGATGAAGAAAGAAGAAAGAAGATTTTAATAAAGGAATTGTCAAAGACCGTCTCCTGTCATTTTAACATTTTTGACACTTTTTTGGTGAAATGGTAGGGGTACTTTTGTACCCCCTTACCATTTCACACAGGGGGGGGGGGGGGGCGGGATCTGGGGGTCCCCTTGTTAAAGGGGGCTTCCAGATTCCGATAAGCCCCCCGCCCGCAGACCCCCACAACCACTGGCCAGGGTTGTGGGGATGAGGCCCTTGTCCTCATCAACATGGGGACAAGGTGCTTTGGGGGGGACCCCAAAGCACCCTCCCAATGTTGAGGGCATGTGGCCTGGTACGGTTCAGGCGGGAGGGGGGGCGCTCTCGTCCCCCCCTCTTTTCCTGCGGCCTGCCAGGTTGCGTGCTCGGATAAAGGGTCTGGTATGGATTTTGAGGGGGACCCCACGCCATTTTTTTTTTGGCCGGGGTTCCCCTTAAAATCCATCCCAGACCTGAAGGGTCTGGTATGGATATTTGGGGGGGACCCCACGCCATTTTTTTTTTTTTTTTGGCTGGGGTCCCCCTTAATATCCATACCAGACTTGAAGGGCCTGGTTATTGAATTGGGGGGGACCCCCACGCTTTTTTTTTTTTTATAAATTAATGACTGTTCTCTGTGTTACGTAGTGTTTTTAAATAGCTTTTTTTCCTGCAAAAATGACACTTTGTGCAGGAACAGTTCTCTATATTAGATATACTGAATCTCGAATTCATTCGAAGCATTCAAAGCATTCGTTATATCCGCTATTATAATTTCTTTCATATTAGTTGAAATTCGATATTTGTAGTTGGATTTACTAACGATTCGTAACTATTCGTAACGATTCGTAACGATTCGTAACTTGAAATTGAAATTCGATATTTGTAGTTGGATTCGAATTTTTCTCTGTGTTATGAGAACCGACAATTCATTAGCCGCGTTAACGATTCGTAACGATTCGTAACGATTCGTAACTTTACTAACGATTCGTAACAAAAATTACGATTCGTCCGAATTTCGTATTTCGTACGAATTCGAACGGAATTTCGTACACGAATTACGAATTACGAATTTTATTATATACGAAACGGGACGAAACGAAACAAAACAAATTTTTTGACAGTTCCCATGTCTATGGCGCATGCTAATTGTGGTTGAGTTGGTATCTTTCTGTGTTTGATGGTTGATTTTAGGTTGGTCTTTAGTAGTTGTTCTTTTCGTAGGATTTTTTGAATGGAGGTTGGTAATGTTGAGGTTGTATTTCTTAGCTTGTGGAGAACTTCCGCTGAGTATTTGAAGTTGCACATGGCGAGCGGATAAAGTTGATGGTACTAGGATGACTGCAATGATGATACTCATGCGGCGCCGATGATGTTGCTGAGAATATCCTGGTCCTGAAGAATGCTACTGGTAACAGCAGTGATGTGTTGAGGTGCTGGTGACGGTGCAAATGGTTCCGGTTGCGGTGATGGGGGGGCCCGCTGACCTAACCGCTTTCCATTGATCCAGAGGAAGGCAAAAAAACCCTAGCTGTGCTAGCCAATTGCTACAGTAGGGGGAAAAATATCTTCCTGACCCCCCCAAGATGGATGATGGGTGGATCAAGATGGAGGTCGGGGGTAGGCCTGAGCTGTGGTAGTCCTGGCTTGCTGTGTCACCCGGTGCCTCTGCGGTGAGGTCCGGTTGCGAAGGAGGCAGTGTTCTGGGATGGGAAGGGCACGCCGGCCTGCAGAATAGAAGTGGGGGTGAGCTGGGAGGTGGGCTAGCGTGGGCAGGGGCTAGGCCGCAGCCACAGTCTCCCTCGTCTAGCTAGCTAGAGCAGAGGCGACCAACGGTAGCTGTGGATGGTGCCCAAAAAGATGGGGCTAGTGGGGGTCAGAGTGGGACCGGGTCCCGGTAGAACCTACTGGGGGTCCGGGGGATACGCTCTAGGTGGCCGGTGAAGTCCTGCGGCCGTGTCTGGGTGGACCAAGATGGCCGCCGGGCTAGGCCGGAGTTGCAGGCTTTCCGGGTCTCGGGCTCCCGGGGCTGCTACGGTCCCGTTCGTGGATGGTGAGTAGGGTCCGGTTGGAGTGGGTGCCAGTTAGCCAGTTTAACGCCATATAGTTTTGTGTGCGTTGCTGCTAGTTTAATGCCATATAGTTTTGCGTGCGTTACTGCCAGTTTAACGCCATATAGTTCTGTGTGCGTTACAGCCAGTTTAACGCCATATAGTTTTGTGCGTTACTGCCAGTTTAACGCCATATAGATCTGTGTGCATTACTGCCAGTTTAACGCCATATCGTTTGTGTGCATTACTGCCAGTTCTGTGTGCGTTACCACCAGTTTAATGCTATATAGTTTTGTGTGCGTTACTGCCAGTTTAACGCCATATCATTTTGTGTGCATTACTGCCAGTTTAACACTATTTACTTCTGTGTGCTATACTGCCAGTTTAACGCCTTATCGTTTTGTGTGCGTTACTGCCAGTTTAACGCCATAAAGTTCTGTGTGCGTTACTGCCAGTTTAATGCTATATAGTTCTGTGTGCGTTACTGACAGTTTATCGCCATATAGTTCTGTGTGCGTTACTGATGGTTTTTACGTCATATAGTTTTGCGTGCATTTCTGCCAGTTTAACGCCATATAGTTCTGGATCGTTGGGCAAGGCAGTCAGTCCACCTTACTGCTGACACATGGTCCAGCAAGCATGGGCAGGGACAATATATTTTGTTCACAGCACACTGGGTAACGTTGCTTGCAACTCAAAAGGATGCAGGACAGGGCTCAATGCTGCCGCTTGTTGTGCCCCATGTCTATATTCCGCCACCTCCATGCCCTCCTCTGCAGAATTGTCCTATGAACATCAGGTACCCCCTAATCGTTCAAAGGGCTTTTCCCAGAGTCAGGCTAAAAGGTGCCATGCAGTGCTTCAGCTGGTGTGCTTAGGGGACAGGAACCACACCGGAGCAGATATTCTTGCAGCTCTGCAGGGACAGGCCCAGAGGTGGTTCACACCACCCCAGCTGGAGCCAGGAATGGTGGTGTCTGTCAAGGGGTCAAACATCCTGTCCGCCTTTAGACAGGGAAAATTGACACATGTGCCATTTCTGGCACATGTCCTCAATTTGGTGGTGCAGCATTTACTAAGTATGTACCCAGGGTTGCAATATGTACTAAAGCAGGCCAGAAGAATCTGTAGCCATTTCAGGCGGTCATACACAGCCCGTGAAATTGAGCGGGAAGTCTACCTGCCCGTAAACCGCTTGCTTTGTGACATGCTCACCAGGTGGAACTCAACTTTAGGAATGCTGCAGCGGCTATACATGCAGCAGAGGGCCGTCAACGAATACCTGTGCCAGTATGGCACGACGAAAGCTCAGGCCGCCTCTGTTTTTCTTTCCCACACCAATGGCTGATCATTAAGGATGCATGCACTGTATTGTTACCATTTGAGGAGGCCACAATGATGGTGAGCAGTGACAGTCCATGCATCAGTGACACAATCCCTGTTCTGTTCCTGCTGGAGCAGACTCTGAGTGGCATTATGGACAGGGCACTGGAGGCAGAGCAGCAGGAGGAAGAGGACATCCTTTCCTCTCAAGGCCCACTTTATTCAGACACCACCATTCCTATGTCACTGAAGACACAAGAGGAGAGAGGGGAGGAGGATTCTGGCACTCTCATAGGCTTCGAAAAAGAGGATACATGCGTCAATTTGGTAGCGATGTCTTTCCAACCCCAGGACCCTTGGGAGTAGTACCTGGCTGCGAGGAGGAAGTTCCAGTTGCTGTTATCCTGACTGACCCAGAGGAGTCTGCTTCTCAAGCCTCTGCAAATTTGAGGCGAATGGGCAACCTGATGCTTCAAAGCCTGCAAAAGGATCCAAGAATACTTGGCATAAAGGAGAAGGATGATTACTGGTTGGTAACCCTCCTTGACCACCGTTATAAGGGGAAGGTCTCATAATTCATCCCTTCCTCACAGACAGTGCAGAAGATAAAAGCTCTTGAGGACACGTTAAGAGGATTTTATTTTTCCTGACTCCAGTAGGTTACAGTGTTGTGGAAAAGGTTGTGGAAAAGGTAGTTTTGAGTCTTCTGTTGGTCAAGAAGATCCACTGACTTACTGGGTTATGAGAATAGACCACTGGCCAGATCTTGCCCAGTATGCTATTGAGTTGTTGGGCTGCCCTGCATCCAGCATGCTTTCAGAACAGGCATTCAGTGCTGCAGGAGGTTTAGTTACTGGTCATAGAACGCGTCTGTCCACAGACTCCGTGGACCGTTTGACTTTTATAAAAAATGAGCCCTTGATGCCAATGTCACTGATTAAGTCTTTTTGGGATGTGGAATCTCTGCTGGACTTCGAGCCTGCCTAGTGTTGAGGTTGTTCAATCATTTCATCTGGAAGAATGTTTTTGGTATAGGTTTCATGGGCACAATTAACAATTAAAGACCAATTTTTCAGCACCTGTTTGACAGGTGCATATAATTGCAATTTTTTACAGCAAGCCCAATTCTTGCTTTCATCAAGAGTACCTCTATAGGGTTACAGTGGGAAGGCGCCCCCAACCCTCAAAGAGTAATTTTTCTGCACCTGTTTGACAGGTGCATATCATTGCAATTTTTTACAGCAAGGCCAATTCTTGTTTTCATCAAGAGTACCTCTATAGGGTTACGGTCAAAAGGCACCCCCGACACCCAAAGACCAATTTTTACGCACCCGTTACTTCTATCCAAAGTCAAAGTGACACCAGAATGTATCCAATAAATCTCTAATCTTGTTCCCAGTGCACTACATTGTGGCCTCATCATAAACGCTGGCTCCCTAGCTGTTGCTGAGCAAAATAAAGGCAGCTTGCAGGGAAAATTTATATTTTATTTGGCTTTATAAATGCAATTATTGCTGCAGCATATTCTAGACATGGTACAGATCTGCCACTTTACAGGTAGACTAAGTGGACCCCCCAGGCACTATATTGGAATGAATTTTTTCATTTTTATGCTTCACTTTAAAAATCTAAAAATCACTGCTCATTTAAATCATTCAGTTTTTCACAAACTTTTTTTTTATTGATACAAGTCCCCCAGGGCAGGACCCCTATAACCATTGTATGCCCAATTACTTGCATAGAAGCCTTCAAAATGGGCACTTTTGATTTTTGATGTCAGGGTCCCATTGATTTTAATGGGGTTCGTTATTCGGGTTCGAACTTTCACGGTGTTCGAAAGTTCTGGTGTGAACCGAACAGGGGTCCTTGTTGGCCCATTCCTATTTATCACATATGTACACTCCTGGCTGCTGTCTCAGCAGAAAAAAGGGCGGGCGGATGACGGGTGAGGGATATTTTTGTTAAGCCGACGGGTGCTTCCCATGGCTTGAATTTTGTCTGATTCAGCAGGAATCAGCTAAAATCAAGCCATAACAGGCAGGCTCTAGATACTTAACTTTAATTACTGATGAGGATTTATTTTTCACTTCAGAAATTGGAGCATGCAAATAACCAGTTAATATAATTAATGTAAAATAAATATTTTGAGGAGAGGAGACTTTGAACAGGTTGAGGAATATTATTTGTCAAACTTAAAAAAAAGTAAAATGTGGAATAATTAACAGTACCAATTTCTCTCTACATGTGCTGTATGTGTGCCCACATAGGGTACATGGGCTGCTGACAGAGTAGGAATACCACACAGTTGCTGGTCCCTTAAAGCAGATTACACAGCACAGTGCTTGTGCTGTGTAATCTGCCCCCCTCTAAACTGTAACCCCCCCCGAATCTGCCACTTCCTGTATGGCCTCTCTAAACAGACCACAGAAATCAGGGCTGGGCACCGTGGTCAAAGTACGTCCCTCCATCATGCGCTGTACTCTCTGCTCTTCTCTCTCCCCCTCACCCCCTCCTTCCTGTCTGTCATCTTGTGTCTGTGTGTCTCCATCTCTGCCCCCCTCTGCCGCTGTTAGTAAAATGAAAAATTGTAAATAGACACTGCCAGCCCCTCTATGATATCCTGGCATACCACACTGCATTATTGTTTTATAAAAATGAGCGATGTAAATACCGTTTTAGCGATGTCTTCAGGCCGGTCACGTGACTCTCAGGCAGGTTTCCAGAGCTACTGCAGGAGAGGGTGAGCGACCACGTGATCTCCTCTACTGATGTCAGAGGAAGATCACCGCCCCTCCTGCAGAAGCCATCCATCGGATATATACAGCAGCCCCAAGTCATGTGACCGGCCTGAAAATCGGTATTTACAGCACTCGTTTTTATAAAAGACTACTGCAATGTGCTGTGCCAGGCTCTAATAAAGGGTCTGGCAGTGTTTGTATTCTATGGGTTAACAAACACTTTAATACTTCAAGGTCTGGTATTGCTTTTTAATACCATTGCAAAATTGTTCAGGCAGGTTAAACAATACATTACAAAGTTGACATATTTCCCAGTTCATGAACTTATTTCCTGAGAATGCTTCCATCTTGTTCACATAAATAAAATGTTCTTGCTCTTGCACAAATTTGCAATGAATCATTCATAACACATTAATATTTCATTGGTACATTGAACATATCTATCATTCAGCTACTCGTAAAGTGACGGACAGTGTCAGAATCAAGACACAGTGAGCAGAGTGACGAGAAAGGCAAATCCCCATGTACTTTGTTGTCGCTGAGTATAAATCAAGTGAGTATAACAATTGCTAGGAACATTCCAAAAAAATGTATGCCTGAGCTTACATCAGCTGAAGTTATAGATATACTGTATTAATGGAAGCAGAAAGACAGTGGACAGATTGAATTCACTTTACTATTCGCTGTGGGATTTCCCATATTGCTAAAACAGGTTTCACAGAGATATAAGATGAAGATAAAGACATGCCAACATATACAACCTGTCCACTTTGTTTGTTAACGTTCTGGTCTCAAGATTTTTTTGCCTTCACTATAGGGAAATCAACAGGCCACTAAATGCCTTCGTATTGTTCCTATTGGAGACAGTGTGAAAACTTGGAAGCTCTTTTGACAGAAAGCAAGGTGAAATGAATGTGGGATAAAAAGGCAATATCACATGCAAAATAGAATTTCCCATGTTTATGTATATTACCAACATTACTTAGATTGAAAGTTCACTTTTGCAGTTCAAAGAATAAAAACTATTCATACATATATGTTTATAAAGTATGTGCTGAAAAAAGATGAGCAAACAGGTCTGCAGTAGGGTTGAGCTAAACAACCCCTGGTTCGGTTAGCACCAGAACAGACAAAAAATTTGTGCGAACATGCAAACACCGTTAAAGTCTATGGGACACAAACATGAAAAATCAAAAGTATTAATTTTAAAGGCTTATATGCAAGTTATTGCCAAAAAAGTGTATGGGGACCCGGGTACTGCCCCAGGGGACATGTATCAATGCAAAAAAAGTTTTTAAAACAATAGTTTTTTCAGGAGCATTCATTTTAATAATGCCTAAAGTGAAACAATAAGAATTAAATATTCCTTTAAATATCGTGCCTGGGGGTACCCTTAGTCTGCCTGCAAAGTGGTGCATCCCACGAGCGAGCACCCCCCCCCCCCCGAACCATAGCAGGCCGCTCGCCCTCAATATGGGGAGGGTTCTTTGGTACCCATTTACATGGGGGGGCAGGATTTGGGGGCCCCCTTGTGAAAAGGGGCTTCCAGATTCCGATAAGCCCCCGCCTGCAGACCCCCACCACCAATGGGCAGGGTTGTGGTTATGAAGCCATTGTCCCCATCACCATGTTTTTTTTTTTAAATGTTGGTGTGGAGTTCCCCTTAAAATCTATACTAGACCCAAATGGACTGCGGGGGGGGGGTGTGTTTTGCATGCTTTTTATTTTTCTTAATTCTGTCATAGGGTTCCCCTTAACCACTTCAAAACACTATGTTATATACTGTACACTGCACTATATACCCTGAACTGTATTATATATATACACTACACTGACTGCACTATATACTCTTAACTGCAGTATATATAATATACAGACTGCACTATATACTCTGAACTGCAGTATATATACTATACAGACTTCAATATATTCTCTGAACTGCAATATATATATTATATGGACTGCACTATATACTCTGCAGAAAAAATGGGCCTTAGGTGTTGGTGGTGCCAGTACACTGTAACCCCTCACAGTTACTCTTGTTGGGTGCAGAAATGGTCCCTGCTGTTGAATATTATTAAAAAAAAATTGTAATTACATGCCCCAGTCAAACAGGTGCAGAAAAACTGGGCCTTGGTTGTTGGTGGTGCCTGAACACTGTAACTATTCCTCACAGTTACTCTAGTTGGGCGCAGGAACGGGGCCCTGCTGTTAAAAATTATTTCAAAAATTGTAATCACATGCCCTAGTCAAACAGGTGCAGAAAAATTGGGCCTTGGGTGTTGGTGGTGCTAGAACACTGTAACCCCTCACAGTTACTCTTGTTGGGCGCAAAAACGGTCCCTGCTGTTGAATATTATTTCAAAAATTTTAATTTTAATTAGACAGCATAGGCATTCTTCAAGGGATCCCAGATCCATAGCAAATTCAATCAGTTACATCAGCACCAGGTGCTTGATAGCTGCTGATCCAGGACTGATTCATTTTTAAAAATGTGAGCTTATCAACGGGGTCTGTGGACAGGCGCATTCTTTGATCCATTACAAACCCTCCAGCAGCACTAAATGTGCATTCAGAAAGCATGCTGGATGCAGGACAGGCCAGTAGCTCGATTGCATATTGAGCAAGTTCTGGCCAGTGGTCCATCCTCAAGACCCAGTAACCCAGTGGATGCTCTGTTGGAAAGGTCTTCAAGTCTGCTCTTGCCCCTAAATATTCCTGCACCATATAATGCAGATGCTGAAAAATGACTGAAAAATTGTTTAAAGCGGGATTCCACCCTAAAGTGGAACTTCCGCTTTTCGGAAACCCTCCCCCCCTCCGGTGTCACATTTGGCACCTTTCAGGGGGGAGGGGGGTGCAGATACCTGTCTAAGACAGGTATCTGCACCCACTTCCGGGCATAAACTCCCACGGGTGTTTACGCAGCATCCTGTCCCGGCGCGCTGTCTGCCGGGACACACACGTGTCCCGGCAGACAGCGCTGACGATTCTCATTGCGCGACTCGCGCATGCGCAGTAGGGAACCGGGAAGTGAAGCCGCTAAGGCAACACTTCCTGATTCCCTCACCGAGAATGGCGCCGGCAGCAGCAGAGAGCCGATCGATTGATCGGCCTCTGCTGCCGACATCGCTGGAACCTGTGACAGGTAAGTGTCCATTTTTTAAAAGTCAGCAGCTGCAGTATTTGTAGCTGCTGGCTTTAAAAAAAAAATTTTCAGGTACAGTCCCGCTTTAAAGGCATCGGTCAGCCGGCCACCTTCTCCACCGCTCTTCCTCTGACCGAACAAAGCCTCAAAAACAGTTGTCCAGCACCAGGAAATGGTGACCTGCCTGTAAATAGCGCGTGCTTTGTTTATATATAATAGTGGTGACAATAGAGCTTGGTGGTTTCACAATCAGACAATTAAGCTTCGGCATTCCTTCAAACAGGAGAAGTTATACAAATCTCAACCAATAAACAATGACTAGGGGAGTGTATGGACGTACCTGTGCAGGGCAATGTGCATGATTCCCCGCCCTTTGTGCCTATAAGCTGTGCTCTTCAGTTAGACAAAGAAAGCCACATGTTTGGCCTAAGAAATCATCAACGCTGTCCGAAAAATGCAGGCATACACTCCCATTTTTACCATTGGCGCAAATTCTTATTCTGCATTTTTCAGAGAACAACGCATAGCCGGTTTATACTACCATTTCTGTGGAGAGGCATTTCATGGTCCCTCCATTTGCTGATCAGACACATAGAAGGGCATGAGTGCACATCCCTTCACAAAAGGGATAACGTCTTTGCAGAGTGAACACATTCCCCCAGACAAATGTTTGCACATTGCACAGGGGCACTTCGCTGGTGGACATACCCTCACTCTGTAAACACTTTTCCACATCTACAGGAAGCTTTTCACTACCAATGGGTCTTAACCGGCTCGGTCTTTAGAGCTGGCCGCAGCAGAACTGACACTGGGAGACACTGTGACAATACATATTGAATACATCTTAATAAAATTTCCACAACAGTCCCTGCTCTGTGTCATATGCTCCCATGTGTCAATCGATGAATCTTGATCTTCTACTTACACCTGGGAATGAATCAGTCTTTACAGTCCATATGAGTCCATAAAAAAAAAAAAAACACGGCTGGACTTGTAGACTCTGTTCTTCAGGAGGGATCACTTAAAGGAGGACATGAAGGTCGGTCGGTCTGGGATCCTCTGTGGCTTGTATGTGGGTTGGGCTTCGGGCGTCTCATCTCAGCGAGCAAGATGTGGTCATCTGCTCGTGCTCTGTTCACTCGTCTACGACAAAATAGCAGTATTAACAATTTGAATGCAGTCTACGACAAAATGGCAGCATTAACAATTGAAATACAGTTGCCGATCCCACAAAAACCAGCACAAACCGAGATTTCTTCACTAGAAAACTGAAATTTCTCCCCACAAAAACCGACTTTAGGCTATATCAATTAGAACCTATAGGAGGACTAAAATCGAAGTTATTTAACTAAGCAATATATCCAAAAACACCAAAGTTACATAAAACACAAAATAACCCAATTTAAACATACACTCCTGTTCCCAAAGAACGGTCATATACTTAAATCTGGCATCAGCTTCCACAGGAACAGGACAATGAGAAATACAAAGAGCAATGATTGCATGCACATAGCTCCCAACTGTCCCTGATTTCGAGCAATGTCCCTCTTTCCTCCTGATTTGTCCCTCATTTTGGTCTGATCCATATAGTTGTATATAAAATGCACTTTTTATCTTTCAAATGGTGTTTCCCAGTACTAAACTTTTCATCCAATTTCTAAATTGCTGCATTTGTAAATGTTAAAAGCCAATATAAAGAAATAGTAGTGGTAAAAAAAAGCACTTGTGGATTTAATTAACCTTTTGTTTGTTAATTCTCCTTTAGAGGGGCATGGCAGGGGGCGTGCCCTATGCCTACATACATTTGCTAGTAGGTGTCCCTCATTCCCATCTCAAAATGTGCATGATCTTTTCATCTCAAAACAAAAGAGCTCCCACATGCTATTGACCCTATAGTCCTGCATCCCAGAGACCACTTATAGGGCGTAGCCCTTTCAACCACTAAACAGGTCTCTTCATGAGTTATGTCTCAGCATTGCATGGCTGCCCTTCCCCTCACAGCCACATGGTTAATTGACTATACAGCAGCCATTTTCAAACAACTTCAAACAAGACCATTTTAAAACGACTTCAAAGTTTACCAAACCATCTGTGGGTGAGAGATATTATTACACCTGTATGGGGACATGTGTCATGAATCATTTGAACAATATACACAACTGATGCAATCTACTTGGTCCCATATATAGGTAATAATCACAATTCATACATTTCTAAATGAACATATTATACAACATGCAGTCAAAGGATTTCAACAACTGAAATAAAATTGGTCTTTCCAATGGCCGGATGTTTTTGTTGTCCCAGAGCCCAGATCTCCCTCCTCTTGGCCCGCTGTGTAGGTTGTTCTGTTGGCTTGGTAAAATCCTGGCTCGCCATGCTGTTGTGGAAATTCAATATACGCTATGTGTAATCAATGTCTCCTGCGCTAATAAGTGCAGTTTTCAGCTCTTTTGTATAATGCATCTGAGTGCACCCGTGCTTCCCAAAGAAAACAGACATAGCCGCTGTACTCACATCGAAAGCTTCACAGACAGTCCTGTCTGGATAGCCCATGCTTTGTTTATTTATAATAGCGATGACAATAGAGCTTGGTGGCTTCACAATCAGCCAATTAAGCCCAGGCATTCATTCAGACAGGAGGAGTTATACAAATCTCAACCAATGAATAACGGCTAGGGGAGTGTATGGGCATGTCTGTGCAGGGCAGTGTGCATGATTCCCCGCCCTTTGTACCTCTAAGCTGTGCTTTTTAGTTAGATAAAGAAAGCCACATGTTTGGCCTAAGAAATCATGAATGCTGTCCAACAAATGCACACATATACTCCTGTTTTTACCATTGGCGCAAGTTCTTATTCTGCATTGTTCAGAGAACAACGCATAACTGAATTATACTACCATTCCTGAGAATGGGAGACTATCTGCAGGGGCATGTCATGGTCCCCCCATGTGCTGATCAGACACATAGAAAGACATGAGTGTACATCCCTCCACAAAAGGGCAGATAGGTATCAAACCGATAACCTTTTCGCAGAGTGAACACATTCCCCCCAGACAAACGTCTGCGCATTGCACTGGGGCCCTTTGCTGGTGGACATATCCTCACTCTGTGAACACTTTTCCACATCTACAAGAAGCTTTTCACTACCACTGGTGTCGGTCTGTCCCGGCTCGCTCGTAGCAGAACTAACACTGGGAGACACTGTGGCAACACATATTGAATACATTGCAATAAAATTTCCAAAAAGTGAGTACACCCCTAAGTGAAAATGTCCAAATGGAGACCAATTAGCCATTTTCTCTCCCCAGTGTGATGTGACTCGCTAGGGTTACAAGGTCTAAGGTGTGAATGGGGAGCAGGTGTGTTAAATTTGGTGTTATCGTTCTCACTCTCTCATACTGGTCACTGGAAGTTCAACATGGCACCTCATGGCAAAGAAATCTCTGAGGATCTGAAAAAAAGAATTGGTGCTCTACATAAAGATGGCCTAGGCTATAAGAAGATTGCCAAGATCCTGAAACTGAGCTGCAGCTGGTGGCCAAGACCATACAGTGGTTTAACAGGACAGATTCAACTCAGAACAGGCCTCGCCATGGCAACAAAAGAAGTTGAGTGCACATGCTCAGCATCATATCCAGAGGTTGTCTTTGGGAAATAGATGTATGAGTGCTGCCAGCATTGCTGCAGAGGTTTAAGGGGTGTCAGTCTGTCAGCACTCAGACCATACGCCACTCACTGCATCAAATTGATCTGCATAGCTTTCGTCCCAGAAGGAAGCCTCTTCTAAAGATGATGCATAAGAAAGCCTGCAAACAGTTTGCTGAAGACAAGCAGACTAAGGACATGGATTTCTGGAACCATGACCTGTGGTCTGATGAGACCAAGATAAACTTATTTGGTTCAGATGGTGTCAAGCGAGTTGGCGGCAACCAGGTGAGGAGTACAAGTGTGTTTTGCCTACAGTCAAGCATGGTGGTGGGAGTGTCATGCTCTGGGGCTGCATGAGTGCTGCCGGCACTGGGGAGCTGCAGTTCATTGAGGGAACCATGAATGCCAACATGTACTGTGACATACTGAAGCAGAACATCCACCAGCTCCGTGATGTCATCTTGGAGGAGTGGAAGAGGACTCCGGTGACAACCTGTGAAGCTCTGGTGAACTCCATGCCCAAGAGGGTTAAGACAGTGCTGGAAAATAATGGTGGCCACACAAAATATTGACAGTTTGGGCCCAATTTGGACATTTTTACTTAGGGTATACTCACTTTTGTTGCCAGTGGTTTAGATATTAATGGCTGCGTGTTAAGTTATTTTGAGGGAACAGAAAATGTACACTGTTATACAAGCTGTACACTCATTACTTTACATTATAGCAAAGTGTAATTTCTTCAGTGTTGTCACATGAAAAAGATGTAATAAAATATTTACAAAAATGTGAGGGGTGTACTCACTTTTGTGAGATACTGTATGTAGGGTGTGCGGTCCACAAGTGGTTAAGCTCAACAGTGACCTTCTAGAGTGAATTTGTTTAATGAAAAGAATTGATCTTGTTAACTTGGCACTTAAAAAATCTAAAATCCCTTCATCTTTTTTTTTTTCTTTGTGAGCATTTGATGTTATTTCCAAATGCTATTAGTTTTTATTTGAAGTAGTGCACATGATAGTTTTTAGTGAAGCTGAACCTTTTAACATTATCATGTCTATGCAGAATTCAGTCTCTTAATCATCGCCCTATAATTATATAATACAATATCATAGCATTAGTGTCTATAGGAAAGAGCTAGGGGATTTGTTATAAAATCTGTCACAAATAGCCACACAGTAAATGGACACACATGAATAGCATAATAATAAGTTGCAAAGGTTTGCTTAAAAGACCTTTAGAAAAGTCACTCTTTTATGTGCAGTATTTCCTGCAACCTTTAGACCTACCTAAATTAGAACTTCTTTTATGAATAAAAGAACTTTCAAAGTTCTGTTAGCATAAAAAAGTGAAAACTAAACTCCAGGCAAACTGATAAATGTACAGATTAAATACATACAGTATATAATAGCTGTTTTACCTTCCAAATGATTTGTATAGGGGTGTAGTTAAAATGTTCCCTTTGCCAAGGGATTGTGTGCTTAATATGAACACAGGCAGTGGGTATTAAAATGTTCTGTATATCTTGGTAAGGACAAAAATATTCTCCATAACTTTACCCCTATTTCAACACTTTTTGCTTATTTATCTTCATAGTTGTTGATTCTCCTGTAAGATGACTGTAGAATTATTTCGAACATTGCTATTTAGTGCAATTGCCCTTTGGGTCTGGTATCCCCCCCCCCCCCAAATCTGTACCAGACACTTATTTGAGCATGCAGCCTGGAAGGCCAGGAAAGGGGGGGCCACATGCCCTCAACTTGGGGGGGTGCTTTGGGGCGGAGGGCTCTGCCCCCCTAAGCACCTTGTCTGGGCCTCTTCCCCACAACACTTGTAGGTGGTTGTGGGGGTCTGCTGGCATACTTATCTGAATCTGGAAGTCCCCTTTAACCAGGGTACCTCCAGATCCCCCCCTATATTAATGAGTAGGAAGTACCTAGTACCCCTACTCATTCACAAAAAAAGTGTAAAAAATAAATAAAAACACAACACAAGTTTTTGACAAATTCTTTAATAAAGATTTAAAAAAAGGTCCCCTGAGGTGCAGATCCATTATCATTTATGACACCTGCCGCCATCGCCAACCAGAAAAAGGAAAAAAAAAAAACTCCAGTCCCAATGAAGGCTCCCGCCGTCTGACAGTTGTTAACCACTTCCCACCCAGGCCTATAGCAGAATGATGGCCGGGAGGCGGTTCTGTCATCCCGACCGGACGTCATATGACGTCTTTCAGGATAACATGCTGGCGCGCGATTGTTGGTGCTGTGCGTCAGTCTTACACACCGCATCTCCAATCATGGTATTGAGCATCTGACGGTGGCTCCTTACCACGTGATCCTGAAAGTGTAGGTAATCGGCTTTTCTCAGTTCGCGCAGACAGGGAGAGCCGATCGGTGGCTCTCCCTGTCAGATGGGGGTCTGTGCTGATAATCAGCACATTGATTATCAGTGCAGCCCCCATGAGAGGTGCCCACCACAGCTGCAAATCCATGCCCATCAGCTGCCAGTCAGTGCCCACCACAGTGCCAATCAGTGCCCATCACAGTGCCCATCAGTAACACATGTCAGTACCTCATCATTAGTGCTGCCCATCAGTGCCATCTATTAGTGCCCATCAGTGCCACCTGTCAGTGCCAATCAGTGCCGCCTGTCAGTGTCCATCGGTGCCCATCTTTGCCACCTATCAGTGCCCATCAATGCCAGCTATCAGTGCAATTGTCATTCAAAGTGCGACAGTGCTAAAAGCTGAAAATTGGCCTGGGCAGCAAGGGGCGAAAGTGTCTGGTATTGAAGTGGTTAAATAATTAAGGGGCGGGGCACCCATTGACAACATCAGGTGACCCTGTTCCCGTGTGACATCATCAAATGGGGCATGCTGGGTTGATGATGTCACAAGGGGTGGGTAATCCGATGACATGGCTGGGTGGCCCCACCCCTTAGCTGTTTAAGAACTGTCAGACAGCCTAGCTGGCAGACGGTGGGAGACAAGGCCCCCCTGCTCCTTGTTGAGGGCATGTGGTCTGGTATGGTTCAGGAGGGGGGGCTTTAGCTCTTTCCTGGCCTGCTCGCTCGCATAAGGATCTGGTATGGATTTTGGGGGGACCCCGCAGCATTGTTTTACATTTTGGAATTATTTTGGCTAGTTTAGTTATATATGGATGTTCATGTTTGAAGAGTTAGGTCCTTGTTTGAGTGTTAAAATATCCATTTATATATTGTTAATATTTATAAAATAAATATGTTTTTTGTCATCTTTTCTGTCTTTCTTATGGTATATTCTAGATGATAAGTTAGCGGTATATATATATATATATATATATATATATATATATATATATATATATATATACCTTGGTAATATGTGTAGGTCAACATGGGTTGTAAGTATTTAATGTAACCTATTGTTGGGATATCGTGTGATGGAATATGTCTTAAATGTAAAAAATTATATTATAAAAAAAACAAAACAGAGTATGAACTTTGTAGAAATCTAGTTGATTTGAAAGTTAATTATCCATGCTGAGCAGGTCTCTGCCTAGACATTTTTAACCTTTTTAGTTTGGGTGTGTTTGTAGCATTTCTGACAAAAGTAACAGTATATTCAATTTAGAATGTAATATGCATTTTAAAGGACTGTCAAGGTCATATTCATTACACAAAGCAATAATAAAGAGCTTTAATCATTAACACAAAACATTTTATTGAAACACTGGAAATATAAAACATTGAAATATTTGAACTGTTGAAATATTTTTTTTTTTACTTTATAAATGTGTGCATAACTTCAGTCCATCCCTGTAGCTAGAGATGCTGTTTTCTGGGTCCCCATAACAGCAAGCAGTAGGAGTGGTACATCACCTTCCTCTTGATTGCAAAAGTGGCAGCATACACCCTCAGGCACCCTTTAGGGATGGGGATAAGCCAAACTGCCCTGGGTTCAGTTTAGGAAGAGTTCAGTGAACTTCACAGAAGTTTGAATGCCCAACCCTTGAAATTAATGGGAGCTTAATCTGTCAAATTAAAACTGCTCCTTTTCTGGGCTAATAGACAAGAGGGTATAAAAAACAGCAATGGGGGTTAAATGGGGGAAGGGACACTGTCCTGGTGAACAGGCACTAAGGCAAAATAAATAAATACATTTAGCCAGGAGCAGTGATTTTTAAATAAATAGACAAATATTATCAGGGCTGTCCCAATACATTTACATTTTGATGAGGGGTTCGCCTTAGAATCCATACCAGACCAAAAGGGCCTGGTACAGATTGGGGGAGGGAACCCACGCTGTTTATTTTCTGCATTTTTCATTGCCGGCATGTTTTGTTTACATTTCAGCTGTCAGTGGGGAAGCCCGCTGATAGCTAATGAGTCATCCATTGTTAAGGACACGGTGGGCGGCTTCCCGGTCCACTCTTTAACAACCAGCTTTTCTTTTTGATTACTCTTTATTGATTTGATAGCCCTTCACCATCAAGATTGGGTCTACATTTCTTTTACTTATTTTCAGCGCTACACTTCTTCATCTATCTCTTGTCTACAATTAGTCTTATTGTTGTGTTGGCTGCTTACACCTAAGATTGGCGCAGGATTCTACTTATTTCAGCTTTTCTTCACACAGACTTCGAATCGGCCTATAATTTTTTGACTGATCCAAATTCAAATCATTTCGAAAATGTGGAATTCATTAGAATATTAATAAACAAAACTAAATTAAATGAAACTAAACTAAACAAATTCTGAACTGAATCAACAAAATGAGTAACATAATGAATCTATTCGAAACAAAGCTAATGTTTCCATTCTGCACATGTCTAAAGTGCAAGATTGTACATAGGAATGCAGCCAATTCCTTTAACTTCTAGCATTGCTACCAAAGAGGAAATGGCTGGCCACCCCCATTGTGAAAGTGTCATGACCAACCTTCCCCCTTCTCAATCTGTTCAACTCGGAGTCTAAATTAAACAAGAGCTTCAGTATTAAAACATAGAGTATGTTTAATCATTTTTTTTTTATTTTTTTTTAAAAATTGTTTAGAACGTTTAAACATTATTTTAAATATGGCACCTAACACATTGTCAATTACGACTCTTAATATATTGTCACTTCTTGTTTTTTTTTACACTGATTTAATTGTTGCACTTATATAGTGTTAATTATGATATAAATACAGTATATATGGTCACTTCTTAGTTTATTTTATTCACATTGATTTAATCTTTGCACTGGATTTCAAAATGTTTTTGGGTGTGGGTGTTGTGTTTTATTTTTTATTTTTTGGCTAGTTTAGTGATATATGGATGTTCATGTTTGAATAGTTAAGTAATGTTGGAGTGTTAAAATATTCATTTGTATATTGTTAATATTTAGAAAATAAGATGTATGTAGGGTAAGTGGTCGGGTCCCCCACCTTTCCCCCTCTCCCCCCTTTTTTTGTCGTCTTTTCTGTCTTTCTTATAGTATATTCTAGATGAATAAGTTAGAGGTATATAGCTATACCTTAGTAATATGTGTAGGTCAACATAGGTTGTAAGTATTTAATGTAACCTATTGTTGGGATATCGTGTGATGGAATATGTCTCAAATTAAAAAAAAAATATTATAAAAAAAACATGTGGTATGAAATTTGCAGAACTCTGATTTGAAAGTTAATTATACATGCTGAGCAGGTCTCTGCCTAGACATTTTTAACCTTTTTGGTTTGGGTTTGTTTGTAGTATTTCTGGACAAAAGTACCAGTATATTCAAATTAGAATGTAATTTCCATTGTAAAGGACTGCCAAGGTCATATTCATTACACAAAGCAATAATAAAGAGCTTTAATCATTGACACAAAACATTTTATTGAAACACTTGAAAAATAAAACATTGAAATATTTTAACTGTTGAAATGTTTTATCTTACTTTATAAATGTGTGCATATCCTCAGCCCACCCCTGTAGCTGTAGATGCTGTTTTTTGGGTCTTCATAACAGCAAGCAGTAGGAGTGGTACATCAACTTCCTGTTGATTGCAAAAGTGGCAGAACACATCCTCAGGCACCCTTTCCAGAGTCCAAGAACTAAATGCTGCCCCCCCCCCCCAAAAAAAAAAACAACAAGTCACGCCCACCAAAAGGCCCCCACATCTTTTATGTGATATCATGATAATTAAAACTAAAATGGGGCACCGATGGCACTGTGATTGTACTGATGGGACACTGTGATTGCACTAATGGCACTGTGATTGCACTGATGGCACTGTGATTGTGCTTATGGCACTGTGATTGCGCTGATGGCACTGTGATTGCACTGATGGAACACTGATGGCACACAGGATTGTGCCAGCTCACGCTGCTGCAGTGTTTCTCTCTGCTCTAACCGTAGCAGCGCAAGCTGAACCGGCAATGATAAACCGATTTAATGACAAGTGATCACTCCGTCATTGGACGGAGTGATCAGGTGGTAAAGTGCTGCTGTCATTGGCCCTTTACTCTGATCCACAGTGTTCAGGGTCCTGTGGACCAAGCCCTCACAGACACTTCCGAGAAGCAGACTTGGAGACTAGGAGGCCGTCATATGATGGCCTCCCAGAACTAGCCGGCCTCGCTATAACCGTCAATTGGATATATCGTGGTCGGCAAGTGGGGGGAACTTGCCCAAAGCTGAGTAAACATACATAGAGCAACCAGTTAAGCCAGCCTAAGCCTGCCCACTCACATTACCTAGATTTACTATGAAAATAGAACACACCAGCTGGCAAAGTGGTATCTGAGACTCTTATTCCGTCTTGCAGCACTGGTGGTGTCGGTGATGAGCGGGTACTTGTGCTGTGCCTGTGCTATTCTGTGTGATGTGCTCCGGGCCTTCCAGCTGGCAACCCTGCTCCACTCCCTAACCCAATGCGCTGCTCTGGCTCTGCCCCACAAGCCATACCCAAACCACGCTGCTCGTCCCACTTGGCTGCTCCCCAGCAATGTACACAGGAGGAGAAGAAGTGACAGACATTCTGACACTGTATGCAGGGTTGTAGCTCATGGCAGAGATGGTACCAGCAGTGTATTTTGTATAATGCTGGCTGCCTGTGCCTGTTGTTCCCACTCGGCGGCCACAATACTGTCTGAGGCTGAGTAAGAGCTAGTGCCGTTACCAGGCACTGGGTGGCAATTAGCAAGACATCTCTTCTAGTTACACAAAGAAGTCAGGACATGTAGAGGTTGCGGCGGGGGCCTGACTCAAATTGATGCCTGGTCCCATGGACTCACTAATTTCATAAATGAGATGCTCTCTTACCACAGATTGGCATTTAGGGCATGTTTGCAGAAACTCCATGTGACCTGGTTTCCGGTTTTATATTCATGCTTAAGTGGGGGTTCCACATATGTTGCATAAAGAAAATAGAGGCTCCAGTAATGTAAAACTGTATGTACAAAGCATTTATTTAAAAAAAAATAATGCTACTCACAAGATAAAACAATACATCCAGCTAAAATTGTGACTCAGCAATACTCCATCAACTCGCATATAGCACATCACTCCTATGCATTGGTCCCACCGAATCTCCAATATGTCACTTCCAGTGTGAGAGCTAACGTTATATCCAATTGCCTCTCAAAAATGCCCGAACATGTTTAGTCTATATGACTTTATCAATGGGATGGTCGGTCAGCATGGAAAAACTGAATTTATACCCACCCATCGCACACACTTAACTCTTTCATTTCTAAATACTGGCGCTATATAAACTGACAGGTGAAAAGCCTTGTATGTGAGATAAAATGAGGTGCAAACTCAGCTAGTATATATAAAAGTAATCTAGACATCCTATAAAAATGGTATATATTTCAAACAGGGGAAAGTACAAAAACAATAATATTTTAACTAAAATATATATTAAATGTGCACCTTCTACTGCACATCAGAAATCTACAATAATACAAAAAGCTTAAACCATTGATTTGTTAAAAGTACACAAATCACAAATAAATGTGTGATGAGTGCGCTTGTATCAACCTTAAAACAAAATTCAAAAAACCTGTACAACACTTAGAATATATAGTGTATACACCGTGATTAATAAAAACCTGTGTAGTGCAGTGATTTAAAATACGCTTTTAGACCTCCAATTGTTGTTTGGATAGAGGGTTAAAATAATGGATATAAATGTGTCAAGTTTCTCCTATAGATCCTGAAACATTTTTGGTGATTATCCTGAGTTTATTTAATGAGGCACTTGAATGATTGCTGGTGAGAGGTATCAATTACCTATTGCTCAATGTAGAGCTGGTGCCAATAAATGAACAATTATTTGAGTATATAAAAATAGGGTAAATTAATGCATAAATAACTGCTGTCTTTGTTACAGCCGCCGATGCTCAAATTAATGAAGAATATTTCTATGCATTTACCCGGTATCCTACCAGGCTGAATCAATCTGTATCATTACATGCAGAAAAAGGAGATTGAAACTTGACACATTTATATCCATTATTTTAACCCTCTATCCAAACAACAATTGGAGGTCTAAAAGCGTATTTTAAATCACTGCACTACACAGGTTTTTATTAATCACGGTGTATACACTATATATTCTAAGTGTTGTACAGGTTTTTTGAATTTTGTTTTAAGGTTGATACAAGCGCACTCATCACACATTTATTTGTGTACTTTTAACATATCACTCACGTGTGGGAGCACTTTCTTATGGGTTTGCAGCTGTATCATTTGGCCATCTTGAAACACTAATGGTCCTCTGATTTTAATCCTCACTAGCGCTTAAGTATTTTAATATTTTATTCACTTCACTATACCCTAACCACTTTTAAGCAGCTGAGATGGAAATATTTAAATTTCTGGAGAACCGCAAGGTAGACCTAGAGGAAGTTTTCTCCACCACAAATACTAATACTGACACCGGTGACCTAGATACAAACTTTAGAAAATTCGGTCATCTAATGGAGAAAAAAGTTAGCCTTTGGTGGGATATTGCTTCTCACGAACAGTATATAAAGGAAAACATTGTACCAAGGAGACTAAGGTGGGATGTACCTATTAATGATGGTCTGCTGGATCCAGAATCAGTAGATGAATGGTACAAATTTTTTAATGGGAAAGGTCTAGAAATCTTACATTTTTTAATACAAAGAAAACAAAGGAAAGTAACAAAGATAAATGAACAGATTGAGGAAAGCAAGGTGGTTCTGGATGCCTATAAGGATTCAGCCTCCTTTGCTACATTAACTAAACAACTAAATAGAGTATTAGAACAAAAGGACATTGAAATAAAACAGAGAAAGAAACGAAAATACATGAGAGATACAAATGATTATAAGCTACAACAGGCATATAAATGGCAACTGAACTTAAAAGACGGAAGAACAGATTCAGTAACTTCATCACCAGCGAGAGAAGTAAGAATCAGATCTCCAAGCAGGGATTATGTATACAGATCCCCTGAGCGACATGTAAGACAAAATGAAAATGGACAACAGAGAGTACAAAGAGATGACTACAATGGACCAAGAACACCAAAACCATGGTGGAAAAACAAAAAACCATGGACAAAATCCCCAAAAAATGCACACTGGAAAAATGGGGGTAACAAAAATCAAAGACCCAAAAATCCACCACATAACCAATATAGGAATAATGATAATAGAGGACATGATGACAGGGGACATCAAAATTATGTGAATTATGAAAACAGAGACACAAGGGAATACTACAACCAGCAGCAATCCCAAAATTACCAGGATCGCTCGCATAGGGACTACAGAAGTAGCCCTAACTATACCAGTAATAGATTTGAAACCTTGAGACATGAAGAACCCAGCACCTCTTCTTCTTCTTTTTTAGACCAGCGCAGGAGGGACAGAACCCCTCCGCGAAACGAAAGGACACCACCACGCACCACAAGAAGTCCAAACACAAGAGAGGAACCAGGGGAGGACGGAAGGTCCAAACGAAAAAGAGAGAAATAGGAGAAGGAATCTACAATCTAAGTGGAACAGAATTGACCAAAACGGAACTGAGGACATTGGATAAAGGTTTAAAGTATGCACCAATAAGAAATTTAAACAAGTTTGACACCTATGTGGATATTCAAAAATATACCAGGAAATTAAACATAAAGAAGTATATGCTCAATAAGCCAACATCCATCATAAAGAATCATCAAGAAGCAGCAGGAAATGTTGAACATACTACTCTAAGGAACAAATCCCTATTTAACCTGCAGGTGACCAACAATGAACATGTGCAAGTTTTCAACAGATTGGTCACACAGGACATTGAAAGACTAAAAATCAAAAGGGCTAAAAACTCTGAAGACATCAGGAAGGGAATAAAGGAACTGGAAGACAAAAAGGAACTGGTAATACGACCAGTTGATAAAGGAGGAGCCATAGTGATAATGGCAAAAGAAAACTACAACAAGGAACTTATTAGCCAACTGAATGACATTAATACATATATCAAACTTAAAGGCAATCCCACGAAAGAATATAAGGATGAACTTATTGAACTAATAGAAAGAGGAAGTATGAAACATATACTAAACAAAAAGGAGAAAAGGTACCTGGTCCCCGATATATGCAGGGTTCCAGTAATATACACTGTCCCCAAAATTCACAAAAAACAAACCATGCCTCCAGGAAGACCCATAATAAGTGGAATTCAATCAATAAATTCAAGGATAGGTGAATACGTGGATAGTTTTATCCAACCATTGGTACCCAAAACCAGATCATACCTGAGGGATACGAAACACCTTATCCAAATATTAGAAACAACACGACTAAACACTGATGAGAATTACCTAATAGCAACTGCAGATGTATCATCTTTATACACCATTATAGATCACAACGATGCAATTAAATCAACCAGATGGGCACTGGACAAATGGACAAACTTGGTATCCAAGCAAAAAAGATTTATTTTGAGATGTTTAGCCTATGGTATACAACATAATTATTTTTGGCATAACAAAGAATATTACAGGCAGCTGAATGGAATTGGGATGGGGGCAAAGTATGCCCCAAGTGTCGCGAATATTTTTATGGCTAACTGGGAGGAAGAAGCTTTGTATCTAGACCATCCAACCGAACTGACCCTGTATAAACGATTCATAGACGATTGTATTGTAGTATGGAAAGGGGACAAGAACAGTTTGGAGAACTTCTTCCAGAAACTCAATAATAACCAGAGAAACATTAAACTAACTTTTGACATCAGCGACACAAATATCAAGTTTTTAGATCTAGACATTACACAAAAAAACTGAGGATTTTACACCAAAACCTTTTTTAAAACCGTAGAGAGGAATAGCTACATTCCTACGGACAGCTGTCACCATAGCCCATGGCTAATAAATATTCCAAAGGGGCAGTTAATTAGACTGAGGAGAAACTGCAGCGACAAAGAAGGGTACCTGGAACAAGCTATGAAAATAGGGAACAAATTTAAACAGAAAGGCTATAGTGCGGATTTCATAAATAAAAAAATAGAAGAAGTATCACAGATTTCCAGAGAAACACTCATAAAGGATAAGGATCGCATCACACAGAATTATGCAGAAATTCCCATGATCCTTAATTTCAATATACAGCATAAAAAGATCGAGGGAATAATAAAAAGACACTGGTCAGTATTACAAGCGGATAAACAACTGAAAGAAATCCTACCCGCAAAACCACGTTTTATCTATCGGAAAGCCCCAACCCTGCGTGACTTAATAGTAAAAAATGTCCCGGATCCACCAAAAAATAATAATAATTTGTCATTCTTCCAAGGAAAAGGTTTCTACCCCTGTAAACGTTGCCATGCGTGCATAAACACAAAACAGGGAGGAAGAAAATGTAATAAATTCATGTCTTCAAGTACCAAAAGGGAATATGAGATAAAAGACTTTATCACATGTAGAACAGAAGGGGTCGTGTATATGCTTGAGTGTTCATGTTCCCTCCAGTACATAGGAAGAACAAAAAGACCTATGTGGAAGCGTTTAAGGGAACATGTGCGAAATATCAAAGCTGGCTTTCCAAAGCACAGTGTATCCAGACATTTTGCACAAGTACACAACAAAGACCCTTCAGAGATGCAGTTTTGGGCAATTGAGAAATATAAACCAAATTGGAGAGGTAGTCATAAGGTCAGAGAACTCAGCAAAAGTGAGTCAAGATGGATATATGAGATCAATAGCTTTGCGCCAGCAGGATTAAACATCGATTTTGATTTAAACTGCTTCATATCTGACTTTTAAAATACTTTTTAAAAAAAAAAAAAAAAAAAAAATACTTACCTTTTTAGTAGTATTTTTAGTATTTTTACCCTCCAAAATTATCCTGTATACATGCATTCCCTTTTATATATATTTTATATTTTATATTTTTTATATACTTAATAGTGCCTTTTATATATATATTTTATATATATTTATTTATATTTCTAATACATTCTTGATATATCGTGGTTTTACTGTACTGCAATGTACAAACCACAGCGCTCGTGGCAGCCTGCCTATACAAAGCATATGAATCTGGTCCAAATCATATAAATATTCCTAGTTATACAGTTTTTTTCTCAAAATGGACTGTTTTTGAGTTATTATTCTACATCTCTATATATTCTCTCTGTTGTCCCGATCTAAGCAAGCAGTACCGCTCATATTGCTTTCTCATTACATCCCATTTTTTCTGTATACTTTTATATTTATTTTTATTTGTATACTTTTATCTTTTGTATTTTTTATAATTTTCATTTTTATTTTATTTTATTTTATTTTTAATTCCATATTCATACCCAATCTTAATTTCATTTTTAATTTTTACATATCTCATTGTACAATTTTTATTTTTATTTTCATTTTTATTTTTTTTTATTTTTACTTTTTTTTTTTTTTTTTTATTTTTACATTTTTTACATTTTTTACATATATTTCCTTTTAATTTCATATCTACACCATTTTTCACATTTGCACATGGTCCACACACACATATTAATCACTTGTTAAGTTTTAATTATATTTTAAAATCTCGAATAAAGTTCAGCACACACACACAGACCAATTTTGTCGGCCAATACTACTCTGCCTATTCCACAGAGTCCCATCTGGTATACAACCAGTTAAGTGAAGGATCTCCGCAGCACCTGGTCACAGCGGTGTGCTGATTGTGGATGATGAGCACAAATTAGTTACTATGGCAACCCGCACGCCATGAGTTGCCCTATAAATATCCTCAGCTGTCACAGGGCTCATTATCCCTTGAAAACGTTACGTGACTGTAATGCAACGCGTCGGGAGGAGGAGCCTAGTGACATCACCGCAGCACGCAGAGTGTGGACGAGCAGGGCATCCAGCCCTGTAGCAAAAAAGCCTGACAAGCATTCGGCTATCGCTGTACCATTACCGGGTGTATGTGAGTAGATTACCGCTCACTGGTCACAGCACACCATGGCAGCACACACATTGGGTTGTGACTCCGCCTCCACAACCTGATAGGACTGGTTAGCTATAAGATTCGAAGAGGAGTCCACCGTTGCATTCTCCTTTTTTTTCCTCACCTGATAGTCGATCGTTTTGATCTTGGAAGGATCGGTTAGAATATGGGACCCCCCCCTTACCGCTTCGCCCCACTAGGTTCAGCCTCTCCTAGCTGGAAGCCCTGTCTGTACAGTCTCTAAATGAGCTAAACGAAGGGAAGCCCCACTCTGGTGGTCTCAGGGGCTAAAAAAGAACATGGAAAATGCCTGACAGATCTTAAACAGGTCTTATATGGTATGCAGCGGTCATCCCGTTTATTATTCTTTCTTTACTCTTACCTCTTGATTGTCTACTAAAAGCTTAAAGTCTGCTAGTTTACCTTTATATCTTATGTCTTAAATTTCCCCCTTTTGCGGCCACGCTGGGCCTTGTAGTGCCTCGGTAGGGCTGCCTCCTCCATCATGGCGGTCGCACAGTACTCCCTCAGGCGCTCAGGAAGTGACATCAGCGCTATTCCATTAGCTGCCAGCTTCCAAAATGGCGCCGAGCGTCGCGGAGCGCTACGGCGCATGCGCGGCCGTGACGTCATCACTCCCGCGACGGCGGCAAGTTTAAAAGGCGTTCTGTGCCTTTTTCAAATGACATGCTGCAAGACAACACTCTCCATCCTGGTTTTCCTCTCCAAAAAACGCTGTCCTGCTGGCCTATTTGTCCTCAGTCTCTGGTAAGCAGTCCTTTACTTTCTTTCTTGATACCAGCACCTGCTGCTCACTCTACAATGTATTTTCATTTAAAAAAAAAAAAAAACAACACACACCTTTCACCCTCTCAGGTATACCTTACTTTCCTATGGAGGCCGCTGCTCCAGCAGACCAGCCGCGAACTACAAGGTAGGGGGGGCACCTCACTAGGTAAGTAAGAAGAGGAGAAAAGAGAGCATTGCCACTAACGCCATTCTTTCTCTGGCAGTTCCGGCAGATCATCGGGGTCATCACATTCTAAAAGAAAAGAGCGCTCCCCCTCAAGGCATTCACACTCCCATAGGAGTCGTTCAAGATCCTCTCACCACAGAAGCTCATCTTCTGCTCACCCACAGCGCGACGGAGGACATACACGTCCAGCGCCTAATACCTGTTGGGTTTGCGGAGCGCAAGCCCTACCAGGCAAATTAGCATGCCAAGCCTGTTGGGAGGAAGCAACCCGTGACAAGGAATCCGATGCAAGAGAGGCATCTAATATAATAAGGGAATCAGTGAAGGAATCAATCATGCAAGTAGCAGCCTATGAGCCGGTCGGACCTGCTAATTCAGCCTCTACCTCCTATTCCCAGCAGGAACAGGAGGATTCCCCAGAGGAAGATGAAGTGTTACCACCCACGGCCTTTGACTTTGCGTTTATAGAACCGTTCGCAAAATCGGTAAAAGAGGCGATTGGATGGGAGGAGCAGGGGGAATCTCCCCCGAAGTTAAGAAAATATTTTCCAAACCTCAAAAAGGACCCGGAAACATTCCCGTTCATCGAGGAACTCGAGGAACTCATAAAAGACGAGTGGCAGAAACCAGATAAAAAATCAGGGTTAAACAACAGGCTAAGTAAGCTCTACCCGCTGAAGGAAACATCGGTGAGCCCCCTCATTTCGGCCCCGGTAGTGGATTCCTCGCTTATGCGATTAGCACGCCACGTAACCCTGCCAATAGAAGACGCAGTTACATTCAAGGACATGATGGATCGCAAGATAGATCTCGACCTTAAAAAGACCTATTCAGCAGCAGGGGGAGCTTGCAGGCCAGCGATCACTTTGGCAGCAGTAGGTAGAGCCATCTCATGCTGGACCGCTAACATAGAGAAACTGCTACTGGAGGCGGCAGATCAAGAAAAGATCATATCCGCCCTACAAGAACTTAACCTGGCAGGGGACTTTGTAGCAGAAGCAGCGGTGGATGTAATCAGGTCCTCAGCGAGAGCAATGTTGTCCTCCGTGACCGCTCGAAGAGCACTATGGTTAAAGCCCTGGGTGGCAGACACAACTTCTAAGTCCAGCTGGTGTAGGATCCCCTATGACGGTATCAACCTTTTCGGCCCCAAACTGGACTCTGCAATTTCTAAGGTCACGGGAGGAAAATCGGGCCTTATCCCGTCGGATAGGAGGCCCAAGCAAAAAAAACCCCCCTTCAGACGCCATCTGCCCGAGAGGTACCGGGATGCAAGATCATACAGACCAGGCAAGGAGTTCAAGCGGAACTGGCGGGTACACAGCCATCCTTCGTCAGACTACAGAAGGCTAAAGGCACAACCCCCGGGGACCAACCAAAGTCCTTTTGATGCCACGACCGCCCAGCCCGCAATAGTAGGAGCGAGGCTGAGGCTATTCGCTCAAGTATGGAAAAATCATATCCAAGACCATTGGACAATCACTACTATTCAGGAAGGCCACAGGTGGAGATTCAAACACACTCCTCCTCAAAATTATTTCAGGGCCACCAGACTTCCATCTTCAATCCTGAAGCGCAAGCTCCTATTTAAATACATCATAGAGCTTCTACAGAAGCAAGCAATCACAGAGGTTCCAGAGGTACAGAGAGGGGGCAGGCTTCTACTCCCCCCTTTTCCTAGTCACAAAAAAAACAGGCGATCTAAGACCAGTGCTAGACCTGAAACGACTCAATCGATCAAAACAAGTCGAATCATTCAAGATGGAGAGTCTTCAGTCCATACTACTAGCAACGGGGGTAGGAGACTGGATGCTCTCAGCCGATTTGTCCGACGCTTATTTACACATTCCAGTCCACAAAACCTTTCAAAAATACCTGCGATTCACCATCGGCCAGCAACATTTCCAGTTTCAAAGCCTCCCATTTGGAATTTCAACGGCACCCAGGACCTTCACAAAGGTACTGCTTCCGGTCATAGCACATCTGAGGGAGAAGGGACTAAGAGCCCTACACTATTTAGACGACATTATCCTCCTGGCAGACAGTCAGGAAACGCTCTTACAACATCGAGACGTATTAATCTCTACACTCCAGCAGTTCGGTTGGCTGATAAACTGGAAAAAGAGCAGCCTGATACCAACACAGAAGATGGTCTTCTTAGGAGCAGAATTAGACACCAGTTCCAACACGGTGGGTCTTCCCCAAGAGAAACTGCACCCACTTATCGGCAAAATAGAAAGACTCCTGACAGCGGACCACTTATCCGCAAGAACATGTCTAAGCATTCTGGGGTCAATGTCCTCCACCTTCCTAATGATCCAGTGGTCCCAGTGGAACTCGAGGACTTTCCAGAACTCGTTCCTGAAGCAATGGAATGGACATTCGATGAATCAACGAATAGTGATCACACAGGCAGTGAAGAATTCTGCACGATGGTGGACCAAAACCACCAACCTGACACGTCATCGTCCTATTGTACCCCCACTACCAGAAGTAGTAACGTCGGATGCCAGCTTCCATGGGTGGGGTGCGCATTACCAACATCAGGGAGTGCAAGGCCATTTGGCCCTTTCGACCGCAGGGCACAGTTTCCAATGTCCTAGAACTCAGGGCCGCCTGGCAAGCCCTTCAAACTTTTTCACACCTCCTCACAGGGAAAAGCGTCATTCTCCGAATGGACAATACGGTAGCAGTAAACTACGTGCAGAGACAGGGAGGTACCCGAAGCAACACTCTCATGCAGGAACTGCGACCCATACTCGAATGGGCACAGGTCCATCTAACGGATCTAAGGGCAATATACGTCCCAGCAGCACAAAACCAGCTGGCGGACGACCTAAGTCGTGTGTTTGTGTCAAACAACGAGTGGTCCCTCAGCAATCAGGCTTTTGCTCTGCTAACACGCAGATGGGGAACGCCAGACATAGACTTAGCAGCAACACCAGAGAACAGCAAATGCCCTCGCTTTCTGGCCAGAATAGCATACCCAACAGCAACTGGGATCGATTGTCTACACCATCCTTGGGAATTCCAGCTAGGGTACATATTCCCTCCAGTCCCTCTAATAGCCAGATTCTTGGCCAGATTGAGGAACTCAACGTCCACGGTAGTGGCGGTACTGCCATTCTGGCCGAGGAGGCCCTGGTTTGCGACCATCCTGCAACTCAACACCGAAGAGCCTCTTCCGCTTCCACTATACCCGGACCTACTCTCGCAGGGGCAATTCCTGCATCCATCCCCGGAACGCCTTCATCTAGTGGCTTGGAGGTTGAGAGGGAGAGGTTGTTGGATCAAGGGTGCTCGCTTAGAGTAATATCCACATTACAACAAGCCAGGAAAAAATCAACCAACAACGTATACAGTAAGATTTGGGAAAGATTTTCCACCTTTTCCCTCCAGCAATCCTTGGATCCAATATCCCCTTCAATCTCTCAAGTCCTAGAATTCCTGCAACTAGGACTAGAAAAAGGGCTAAGCTCTAGCACCTTGAAAGTCCAGGTATCTGCTCTGTCCGCCATGACAGGTGTCAAATGGGCCGCGAATCCTCTAGTGATTCAATTCCAAAAAGCATGTCTGAAGATCAAGCCGCCCAGAAAACCAATCTTTCCGACTTGGGACCTACCAATTGTACTAGAAGCACTCTCAAAAGAACCATTTTTTCCTCTGGATTTAACATCCCTTTGGGACTTAACCCTAAAAGTAGCTTTCCTACTGGCAATAACGTCGGCCAGGAGGGTCTCGGAGCTCCAGGCCCTGCTAATCAAGGAACCACACCTGGTATTTTACCCAGACAGAGTCATCCTCAGACCATCGGAGCAATTTGTGCCCAAAGTAGCAACTACATTCCATTTCAGATCAGAAATCAACCTTCCAGTACTCCTGAACGGTGAAGGGAATCCCCATCCCCTAGATGTCAAGTCAGCCATCTCCTCCTACCTGGAGATTACGCGCTCATTTAGAAAAACGGAACGCCTTTTGGTCATACCGCACGGCACGAAGAAAGGCCAGGCAGCATCCTCAAGAACCATAGCATCTTGGCTGGTGAAGGTTATAAAAAAAGCCTACTCCGTTCAGCGTCTCCCAATACCAGAACAATTAAAGGCCCACTCGACAAGAGCAGTGGCAACCTCCTGGGCAGCATATTGTAAGGTTTCACCAGAGATCATTTGCAGGGCAGCAACCTGGTCCTCAAAGACCACCTTCATGGCTCACTACCGTATAGACCCGGCTCAGTTAACCACAGCCGAGTTCGGAAAAGCAATCATCCAAACAAACTCATCCATACCTTGTACTTGAGCTAATAAATTTTTTCTTGCAAGCAACCACCCATGTAGCGAGTTATTTCCCAATGTGTGTGCTGCCATGGTGCGTCAGGAAAATGGAAAATTGTATACTCACCTTTCCGTAATTTTCCTTTCCTGACGCACCCCATGGCAGCACACAGGACCCACCCCTCTAAGGTGATAGTTACTGAGAATGCAACGGTGGACTCCTCTTCGAATCTTATAGCTAACCAGTCCTATCAGGTTGTGGAGGCGGAGTCACAACCCAATGTGTGTGCTGCCATGGGGTGCGTCAGGAAAGGAAAATTACGGAAAGGTGAGTATACAATTTTCCATTTTTTATTTTGTTTTAAGGTTGATACAAGCGCACTCATCACACATTTATTTGTGTACTTTTAACATATCACTCACGTGTGGGAGCACTTTCTTATGGGTTTGCAGCTGTATCATTTGGCCATCTTGAAACACTAATGGTCCTCTGATTTTAATCCTCACTAGCGCTTAAGTATTTTAATATTTTAAACCATTGATTCCCAAGGATAACAAAGGTACACAAGCAATTCCTTCACATCAATAATCACTGAAGAAGCAATTTATTTAATCTTGATGTTCAATACATTAGGAGTCAGACAGTTAAAATTATAGATCCACTTTGTTTCCTTCCTGGAAAGGTCCCCAAGCCTATTGGAACCACTCACATGAGAGATATACCCTGTCCACCCCCAAAAGTATAGTCCTGAGGAGTCCTAATTATTCTCCTGTCTAAAATGTGAGTATTCACAAGTTAATAATTAGAGTTGGGCTGAACACCCCCTGGTTCGGTTCGCCCCAGAACTCTCGAACATCGCAAAAGTTTGGACCTAAACTCTAAACCCCATTAAAGTCTATAAAACGAAAACCTGAAAAATAATTTGCCCATTTTGAAGGCTTATATGCAAGTCACTGGCCCTAAACAGGGTATGGGGCCGGGGTATTGCCCTGGGGGACATGTATCAATGCAATAAAAAAAAAAGATAGTTTTTACAGGAGCAGTGATTTTAATGATGCTTAAAGTGATGCTTAAAAAATAACAATGAAAAATTCCTTTAAATATAGTGCCTGGGGGGGGGGGTCCCCTTAGTCTTTCCATAACGTGGTACATCTGTACCGTGTATAGAAACTGCTGTAGCAAAACTGACATTTATAAAGAAAAAGAAAATTACATTTAAATTGCTGGCAATACAATAAAATTACCAGCAATAGAAAAATGTTATAAAAAATGGCGTGGGGGGCCCCCCAAAATCCATATCAGACCCCACCCCAAAGCACCTTGTCTCCCAAAGGGTCTGGTAGGGATCGAGGGTGGGGCCCCCACGCCGTATTGTATTCTAGACATGTGCAATTCGTTTCGTTTTTTTTCGTTTCTCCTTTTTTTTTGTTATTTTCGTTCGTTCGTTTTCGTACGAATGAACGAATCGTTCGAATCGTACGAATCCGAATAACGAATCGTTCGAATCGTACGAATCCGATTAACGAATCATTAGAATCGAACGAATCCGAAAAACAACGAAAATACGAAAAAAACTAATTAGAAACAACGAATGTACTAATGAAGAAAATCCGAAAAACGAAAACGAACGAAAAAATTCGTACATTCGTAACTTTTTTTTTTGTTGAATTGGTAATTTTCCGTGTCCCGTACAATATTGCTGCTAAACGTGCTTCGAATGGATTGAACAAAAAAATTCGTACATTCGTAACTTTTTTTTCGATTCGTAACTTTCTTTTTCGATTCGTAACTTTTTTTTTTTTTTTTTTTTCGATTTATAATTTTCCGTGTCTCTATTGAACAAAAAAATTCATACATTCGTAACTTTTTTTCGATTCGTAACTTTTTTTTTTGGATTCGTAACTTTTTTTTAAAAATTTTAATGTAATAATAGCATACACATTACATAAAATTATGAATTATGCTCCGATTACGAATCTACGAATGTTACGAATTTTACGAATGTACGAATAAATACGAATGCGCCCCAAAATGAAACTAACTAAAAAATTAATCAACGAAAAAATAACTCTTACGAATGTCTGAATCGTTACGAATATGAACACCAACGACTTACGAATGTATGAATCGTTACGAATCCGAACACCGACGGCTTACGAATGTACGAATTGTTACGAATCAACGGAAACGAAAAAAACGAAACGAAAAAAAAAAGATTTTTTTTCGGATACGAAAAAAACGAAACGAAAATAAACAAATTTTTTTGTTGTGCACATGTCTATTGTATTCCAGGCAATTTAAATGTAATTGTCAGGGGATGCCATAAACAGACATCAAATACAGGTGATCAGATTGTTGGGCTGTACGAAGGAATCAGGAACAAATGAGTAAGTGAAAAAAGTGTTTATTTAAGATAAAGACACACGTGCAAACCAAACAGCAAACCATAAACAAGTAAATAAGTGCAAGACACAACAAACCCCAAAAACACCTAGCTGTCTAACTAATATATATATATATTTACACAAGGAAACAAACATGAAATAAACAAGGCAGGCACAAAAGCAAAAGGAGAACAGAAGCCAGGTATAAGGAAGCAGACCATAAAGGGAGCAGGTAACAGGTCTCAAGGACAGGATACATGGAACGGGGTCCAGGACAAAGCAGGAACAAAAGCAGGTTCAGGCAGGGACAAGGCTAGCAGAGGGTATTCTGAAGCTTTGGTTCAGGGTGGGCTTATATAGACCATATATATATAGACTTATATAGACCAGCAGACCCACAATAAGTGTGCTTGATAGCTGGTTGGTAGTCCTGTCAGGGAGACACCCACTGGTGGCCACCAGAACTACACCCTTTGGTGCTGAGCGTAACAGTGCAACCAGCAGGTTAAACCAATAATGACACGGTTCCTAAAAGTAATTTTCTTTATAAATGTCAGTTTTGCTGCAGCAGGTGCTATAGATGGTAGAGATGCATACATGGTAGAGATGCACCACTTTACAGGCAGACTAATGCCCCATACACACGGTCGGATTTTCAGACGGAAAATGTCCTATCAGACCATGTTGTCGGAATTTCCAACGGAAAAAGTTTGAGATCATGCTCTCAAATTTTCCGACAACAAAGTCCTATTGGACTTTTTCCGATCGTGTGTAGCGAATTCCGACGGACAAAGTGCAACGCATGCTCAGATCACATTACAAGAACAAAGCTATTGGCTACTAGCCTCTATGTAGTCCCGTCGTACGCAACGAACGTCACCACGTTCAGGATGATCGGATTTTCCGACAACTTTGTCCGACCGTGTGTATGTAACACCAGTGTTGGACAAAATCCGTCAGAGAAAATCCGACGGATTTTGAGGTCGGAATTTCCGACCGTGTGTACGGGGCATTAGGGGACTTCCCAGGCACTATATGTAAAATAATTTTTTATTTTTTATTGTTTTACTTTAAGCATCATTAAATCACTGCTCATGTAAAAACAATATTTTTTTTTAAAATATTTTTTGCATTAATACATGTCCCCCAGGGCAGTACCTGGGCCCCATATCCTTTTTATGGCCAATAGCTTACATATAAACCTTCAAAATGGGCACTTTAGATTTTTCAAGTGCGGGTCCAATAGTTTCATAGACTTTAATAGGGTTTGAAGTTCAGGTCTGAACTTTTGCGATGTTCAAGAGTCCTGGCATGAACCGAACCAGGGAGTTTTCGGCCGAACTCTACATTCAGGTTTGAAATGTGCACCTATAAGATCTATTAAAAAGTTTGATGTATATATCGATATACACTATACACAACTGTATCTGGAAATGTTTTTAATACTCCACCAAACACCAAGATTAGGGAGGTACCAGCGAGAAACTGTTTTAATAGAAGTTTAAGAAATAGATCTCTTTTCAATCCTCCTTTGTCTAATAATCATCATGTTGAGGTTTGTAAAAGTTGAGTGATTTGGAGTAAATTGTTCCTAGAAAACAAGTAAATCCTACCTTCTGACAAAAAGGCATTGACACGATTGAGAAAAGGCGGGACAGAATCATACAACCTGCTGACAAAGGTGGTGGTATTATTATAATGGACAAAGATAAGTACCATGCGGAAATGATTAGATTATTGTTAGAGGGAGAACACTCTCCAAGTGCTCTCCAAGCAACTCCAAGTTGCTTGGAGAGCACACAGCAATCAGGCAGAGGTCAGACTCATGTTAGTATTACACTATGTGGAGTTCTTTACTTTCATGCATTCTACTATGCATCTTGAGTCATTTGGCTAAGCTTTTTATTGGAGGAGTCTCCGTGTAAAAGGGATGAGCCGAACACCCCCTTGTTCGGTTCACAGAAGAAGATGCGAACAGGGAAACAATTTGTGTGAACACACGAACACCTTTAACCACTTACCCACTTCAGCCCCGTACCATTTGGCTGGCCAAAGACCAGAGCGTTTTTTTGCGATTCGGCACTGCGTCGCTTTAACTGACAATTGCGCGTCGTGCGACGTGGCTTCTGAACAAAATTTTTGCTATAACAAATATCCCCAAAAAAATATATAAATTTTTTTTTTTTCCCTCAGTTTAGACCGATACATTGTCTTCTACATATTTTTGGTAAAAAAATCGTAATAAGTGTTTATTGATTGGTTTGCACAAAAATTATAGCGCCTACAAAATAGGGGATAGATTTATGGCATTTTTATTAATACATTTTTTTAAACTAGTAATGGAGGCGATCTGCGATTTTTATCGTGACTGCGACATTATGGCGGACAGATCGGACACTTCTGATGCTATTTTGGGACCATTCACATTTTTACAGCGATCAGTGCGATAAAAAATGCACTGATTACTGTGTAAATGTGACTGGCAGTGAAGGTGTTAACCAGTAGGGGGCGCTGCAGGGGTGTGTCCTAGGGTGTGATTATAACTGTAGAGGGGATGGGCTACGTGTGACACGACACTGATCACCGCTCCCGATTTCAGGGAGCGGTGATCAGTGTTCTGTCACTAGGAAGAATGGGGAAATGCTTGTTTACATCAGCATTTCCCCTTTCTTTCTCTCCGTGAGACGATTGCGGGTATCCCTGCTGACATTGAGTCTGCGGGACCTGTGATCTCACTCACTAACAATGTCACGTCTTAAAGGGCAACATGCAGGTACGTTAATATGCATGTATGTGCCCTTCTTCTGATGTATATTGGCATGAGCCAGTCAGCAAGGGGTTAAAGTCTATAGGACGCGAATGTGAAAAAGCAAAAAGTGCTAATTTTAAAGGCTTATATGCAAGTTATTGCCATAAAAAGTGTTTGGGGACCCGAGTCCTACCCCAGGGGAAAAATGGCCATTGGGAGCAGTGATTTTAATAATGCTTAAAGTGAAACAATAAAAATGAAATATTCCTTTATATATCATGCCTGGGGGGGGGGGGTGTCCTTAGTATGCCTGTAAAGTAGCCCATCTTTCCTATGTTTATAACAGTAGGACAGCAAAATTACATTTCTAAAGGAAAAATTTAATTTAAAACTGTTTGCGGGTGTAATGTATTGTTGGATGCAATATAGATAAAAATATCAAAAATACCAAAAAAAATGACATGGATGTCCCCCCCCCCAAAATCCATACCAGGCCCTTCAGGTCTGGTATGGATATTAAGGGGAACCCCACACCAAAATTAAAAAAACAAAATAGCGTGGGGGTCCCCCAGGCCCCAGGCACTATATACTCTGAACAACAGTATATATACTATTTGGCCTGCCCTATATACTCTGCAGAAAAACTGGGCCTTAGGTGTTTGTGGTACCAGAACACTGTAACCCCTCACAGTTACTCTTGTTGGGGGCAGGAACAGGCCCTACTGTGAAATATTATATTAAAAATTTAAATTACATGGCCCTGTTAAACAGGGGCAGAACAATTGGGCCTTTGGTTTTGGTGGCGCCAGCACACTGTAACCCCTCGCAGTTACTCTTGTTGGGCGCAGAAATGTGCCCTGCTTAACTATTATTTCAAAAATAGTAATTACATGCCCCTGTTAAACAGGGGGATACAAATTGGGCCTTTGATTTTGGTGGTGCCAGAACACTGTAACCCCTCACAGTTACTCTTGTTGGGTGCAGGAACGGGCCCTGCTTAACTATTATTTCAAAAATAGTAATTACATGCCCCTGTTAAACAGGGGATACAAATTGGGCCTTTGGTTTTGCTGGAGCCAGAACACTAACCCCTCCCAGTTACTCTTGTTGGGCACAGGAACGGGCCCTGCTGAAAAATATTATATCAAAAACTGTAATTACATGCCCCTGTTAAACAGGGGAGGGAAAAATTGGGCCTTTGGTTTTGGTGGGGCCAGAATACTGTAAGCCCTCACAGTTACTCTTGTTGGGTGCAGGAATGGGCCCTGCTGTGAAATATTATTTCAAAATGTTTAATTACATGCCCCTGTTAAACAGGGGCAGAACAATTGGGCCTTGGGTGGTGGTGGTGGTGCTCTAAACCAAAAATATTGTTGGAAGCTAGCATCATCAAGATTGAGGAGAAATAGACTAGTCAGCATTTGCAGTCTCCAAGGGATCCCAGATCCATAGCAAATTCAATCAGTTACATCAGCATCAGGAGCTTGACAGCTGCTGAATCAAGACTGATTCACTTTTATGAATGTGAGCCTATCAACGGAGTCTGTGGACAGGCGCATTCTTTGATCTGTTACAAACCCTCCAGAAGCACTGAATATGCATGCAGAAAGCACACTGGATGCAGGACAGGCCAGTAGCTCAATTGCAAATTGAGCAAGTTCTGGCCAGTGGTCCATCCTCAAGACACAGTAACCCAGTGGATGCTCTGTTCAAAAGGTCTGCAAGTTTGCTCTTGCCCCTAGATATTACTGCACCATATAATGAAGATGCTGGCGATGGTTACTTGAACCGATCAGACCTTGGCGCTGAGGACTGAAAAATTGTTTAGAAGCATCGGTCAGCTGGCCACCTTCTCCACCGCTCTTCCTCTGATTGAAAATGAAGCCTCAGCAACACGTTGTCTAGCACCAGGAAGCAGTAACCTCCCAGGGTCTGGAAATGCATTACACAAACCTATTTTCAAGGCCTCCTGAAGATGTTTAATCCTTGTCAGGTCACCTGAATCCAGGTGACAGATGCACACCTTTGGAGTCAGGAGTGCACCGCTAAGGTAGTGGACCCTACGGCTGACTGCTGCAGAATGAACTCTAGTTGGTTCAGGAAGGCAGGTCTACTGGAGCACCCACATATAAGATACAGATAAGCCAAAGGTTGGGGCGACTAGCAGACAAGGATAGACAGAGAACACGCCAAAAGTTCAGGGTCACAAGCAGGCAGGGATATTCAAGAACAAGCCAAGATCGGTAACAGAGACAGACGTAAAGCACACGGCAAGCAGGAAACAGGAAACCAAACACACAATATTGCTCAGCAAGGCAGGCTTGGAGAACACGGTGTTAAATAGTGGTTCTTGTTGAGGCTAGGGTGGAACCACACTGAGGGAAGATTACTTAACCATGCAGGTGTGAGAGTGCAAGCCCTAAGGCTGATACACAGACCAGGTAAGAGACAGACAGGGCATGAAAGTATTACTGCAGAGTCATGACAGTACCCCCCTCTTATGAGGCCTCCTCCTCCCTCGCTTGTACCCAGGCTTGGAGGGAAACCATAAATGAAACCTCTTCAAAAGACGAGGTGCAAAGACATCAGATGCGGGGATCCAAGACCTCTCCTCGGGACCCAAACCTTTCCAGTGCACAAGGTACTGAAGACCCGGGAATCCAGAATTTTACTAACCTCGTACTCCTGATTATCCTCAGAAACTGGAAGCGATGCAGGGAGAGGATGAGAGAACTTATTGAGGACTAAAGGCTTCAGGAGGGAAACGTGAAAATAGTTAGAGATCTTGAGGCTTTTAAGGATTTGAAGTTTAAAACAAACCGGATTTAACTTAGAAATTATGGTATACAGGACAATGAATTTTGGGGTAAATTTCAGAGAAGGAACCCAGATGTTGCTGTTCCTGGTGGAAAGCCAGACCTTGTCTCCAGGCTGTATAGAAGGTGGCTTACGCCTAAAACGGGCGGCAACACCTTTAAATTTATCAGCAGCTGCCTGGATGGAATCATGAACATTAACTCAAATAGAATTGAATGATTGTTGAACTGTAGCAAAAGCTGGAATATCCAGAGAACAGGTCATGGGAAGAGGGAGCTGAGGGTGTCTTCCATAAATTGTGAAAAAGGGTGTCCTCTGAGAACTAATGGTAACCAGACCAGGTAAGAGACAGACAGGGCATTAAAGGGCATAAAAGTATTACTGCAGAGTCATGAAAGGGTGTCCTCTGAGAACTGATGTTCACATGATTGTTGTGAGAGAATTCTGCCCACGGGAGTAGAGAGGACCAATCGTCATGATGAGCAGAAACTAAGGTGCAGAGAAAGACCTCTAACTCCTGATTATCCCTCTCAGTCTGTCCATTGGATTGAGGGTGGTACGAAGAGGAAAAATCCAAGACAAAATTGAGGGATTTGCAGAAGACTCTCCAAAAACTAGATGTAAATTGAACACCCCTGTCAGAAACAATATGGGAAGGAACAAAACGGGAACCAAAGCAAGAGCCGAAGGGAAACCAGGAAGAGGAACAAAATGAGCCATCTTTGAGAACCGATTGATTACCACCCAAATGACCGTATTATTCTCAGGCGGTGGAAGATCGGTGATAAAATCTGTGGCTATGTGAGACCAGGGCTCCTCGGGAATGGGCAAGGGCATGAGAAGACCAGCAGGAGCCTGCATGGGGGATTTAGACTGGGCACAGACATGACAAGCCTTAACATAGTCTTTGACATCCGAACGGAGAGTAGGCCACCAGTAGTAATGAGGAGGAAGGATCGAAGGAACCCAGCATGACCTGCCACCTTGGAGTCATGTTCCCAACGAAGGATCTTAGCTCTTAGCTCAGTGGTGATGAAGGTCTTGCCAGGAGGAGTTTTTTACTCCAGAGTGGTAGAATGGGCAAGGATGCATGAGGTAGGGATGGTCGGCTCCGGTTCAGGGGTAGGCTCCTCATCCTGAATGTCAAAAGACCTAGAGAGTGCATCAGCCTGACTGTTGCAGGAACCAGGTTTGAAAGCAATCGTGAAGTTAAAACGGGAAAAGAAGAGACTCCGCCTGGCTTGTCTGAGATTCAATCATTTGGCATTCTGTAAGTACTGCAGATTTTTATGGTCAGTGAAAATTGTTATGGAATGTGGGGAACCCTCCAAGAGATGACGCCAGTCCTTCACCGTCAATATAATCACAAGAAGTAAACAGGATACCAAACATACAATATTAAAACAAATGGCAAATAAAAATAGTACAGGTTATACGTACAAGATAAAACAATTCATGAAGCATAAAAATGCAAACCGTAGCGTTGCCACTGATCGCTAGCAACGAGGAGACATCAGCATTAAGAGGGACTGCCACGCTTGGTTGCTTCCTGGTTTCCCAGCTGTCGTGACCCGCAAACATCACTTCCGGCTATCATGGAGGTCACGCAACTGATGTGTTTTGTCACTTCTGACTTTGACTGAGGGCATGATCTCCACGTCAGGCCAGCTCAGTTTAAATAGAACGGGAGTGCAACTCCCCAGCAATCAGGATGAAAACAACTCTTCCCACAGACGCAGCACAGTACTAAGGCCAATGCTGCATGTAAGACAGGTGTCCATCCCTACTAGACGAGTGGCGCATCACGCTCAATATGACAATAAAAAGACAAATTACATAGATATCATTATAAAGTACTTTTAGCAAGTTTGCACATCGTTTCCGTAAGACTTCAAATCTCTATCATGCAAATCTGCATTGGCAAAATTACCACCATTCTATTAATAAAGCACAAATTAAATTGGATCAGATAAGATGAGTGGCATCTAATTAGAAATATATATAATATTGCATAACTTACATCAGGATAAATAAGAATTAATTGCAAATTACTGCTCTCAAATCAATTATAAAATATACAAAAATGATATAAAATCAAAATTCATATTTAAACCTAGGAGGTAACCATAAATATATATACCCATAGGATTAAAACCGTAGTGAACTAAACAAATTCACTGCAATATTAAAATAGTCATAAACTATTAAATCCATAGGATACATATTGATGCAACATATATGTGTTGCGACTACCATGAATTGCATACCAGGAAACTGAAAATCTCCTATTTCCAATAACCATAGCAAACTTGTTTAAATTCACTGCAGTCTGTCTTCAAAGAGCATTGGCTTGTACTGTACTGCTCTTGGACAAAAAATGGCAGAATGTAAAGCCCCATACACACGGTCGGACTTTTTCATCAATTTGGTCCGATCGGACAAGGTTGTTGAAAAATCAGACCGTGTGTATGCACCATCGGACAGTGTTCGTCGGTTTGTCCGTCGGACAAAGTCTTATCTCCTGCTGGAAAGATTTCCCGTCAACCCGGTCCGATCACACCAAATCCGAGCGTGTGTACGCTTGTCCGACGGACAAAGTGCTACGCATGCTCAGAAGAAATTCTGTGACGGAAGCGCTCGGTCAGGTAAAACTACCTTTCCTAATCGACACAGCACATTCGTCACGCTGCAATGTTAAAATGTCTTTAATGCAGCGCATTCTCTTTTTCTTTACAATGCAACAAGAATGACATGTTTTAGCTGCTCCTATTCACCCGCACTTCTCACAAACTTACTTCTTTATTACTTTGCAGCATTTATACACTACATGTTTATTTTTACTCTGAACGGAAAAGAATCTTTGTTATTTTTTTACCATGATTTGTCTTTTTTTTTTTTTTTTGGGGAATACATATTTGAATGTTTTTTTTTTTTTTTTTTTTTTTTGGAGGGGGGTTGTGTGTCTCAAATTACCAAAAACACATTATTTACATTTGTATTTCTTGCTTAAATTTACTAGGAGGTTGTTTGTTGTTGTTGCCCCTTGTTAATTCTACTTTAGGATTAGTGAAATGTACCAGCCTACTCAAAGAAAAACTGTCATTGTAGCAAAGTAAAACACAATAGTCAATGATTATTTCAAATCAAAAAAACCTTTATTTAGGTCACACCAACAAACCAAAGAGGAACGCAGCCATGGTGAAACTTGGGGAATTTGCAAAGTCTTGGCCCCCCACGGCAACCATCATTGTCCAAGCGTAGAAAATTGGGGGCCTGAGGAGTACGTATATTAAGGGGAGTGCAATCTGGTCGTGAAGTCCAAAGTATCCGGAACTGCAGCAGATGCCATCTAGGTCCCCAGGCTCTGGTACTACAAGAGGCTCCATCTTCTCTCACACCAGACTGATTGCAGGTCGTCACTCTCAGGTCTTCCTTCCACGCTTCCTTCCACGCTGTGGCTGTCGTGCTGGTGGGGTGGCAGAAGGAGGAGGAGGAGGAGGAGGAGGCGGAGCATGGTAACTATGGCAAACATGTGTGCCTGGGGTCATCTCCCCAGCCCTACCCTTATTTAGGACATGGAGGATGAGCCCCTCACACATGTTGCGTTGCCCCACCTCCATACCCATCATTTTTGTGACAACCACCGAGCCAAAGGTCTCCTCGTCGGCGGGTGTGGCATGTAGGGAGTCTGAAGCCTCTCTGATCATCCGGAGCGCTGACTGTGCCGCATAACCCCCCCTTCTCGCCCTTCTGTACGGAAGGCGGAGGAGAGGGATTTGGGAGTCAGTCAGGCTCCGAGGCCTAGCCCCCTCTTGGCTGCCACTACCCAGCTGGTGGCTGCCACTAACCCCTGCCTCCTCCTGACTGCCACCTTCCACAGCCACCTCCTGGCTGAGGTCTTCCTGTGTAGGAAAAAGGGACATAGTTTCAGTTATTTGTTCATCAAACACACACAATTCTCATCTAGTGACTGGTGCAAAATGTTTACAAATAGAAAACCATACAATTCTCAGCCCAGCAGTTTAGATTCTGGCCCCAAATGTCTCCCACACCACTGTCTGTTGATATGTCAAACACGTTAGGAACTAAGCAATTGGCGATCCTGAATTAAGTGAACATCATTCATTATTCCCATAAATGGTAACAAAACTACTATACCTGGAACAAGCTGGGCTCCTCCACCTCTTCCATACTGGAAGGCCCAGGTTGCTCCTCGGAAGCCTCATCAGGGGTGGGCTGTGCGCAAGGAAGCGTGGAAGGAGGAGTTGAGGTTGGCTCCGTGACATCAGCCTGGTCCTTCAGAAAATGGAGACTCTGATAGTACCAGAGCTTGGGGACATAGACCTCATCTGCTGAAGTTGCAGTTTCCTCAGACTTCACGACCTTCTTCCTCTCCCTGATATACGCACTCCTCAGGCTGCCAATTTTCTTTCTAATATCATCAACAGTTGCCGTGGGGAACCTTGGCTTGACAAATTCCACAAGTTCCTCCAGGGCTGCGTGCCTCTTTGGTTTGTTGGTGTAATGTGGGTGTATACCCTGCCACAATATGGGAAAATCCCTGTATTTGGCAATGAAGAGGGGGAGAAAACTCATGTCGTTGAATCCCTTCATATCAATCTCTGCAAGACACAACAACACACCAAACCCTATAAATTATGTCAGGCTAAACTCTCCTAATCTTCTCCATAAAGAAGCCTCAAGTTCAAATCAGTCTAGGCTAGTTATGTACCAACGTTAAATTGTACCTTCGTTTGTAGCGATCGTCTCGTGTGAGTTTTCTCTCCCCTCGTCTCCCAGATCGTGGCTACGACACAGGCGTGTGACGTTTTATATACACTGCGCATGCTTCAAACTCCGCCCGCCCCTGACGATCTTTCTCGTCTATTCCCCACCCCTTCTCTTTACGGCGTAGTGGGGAGAGCACATGGCGGGGACACAGCAGGTGCGCCACAAATATCCCACCAACGAGGAGGAGGACGAGGAAAGTCCGGAGGCAGAAACGTCCCGATCCCGGAACCTGAAATTCAAGGCCTCCAATATGTCATTTGGAGAAATGTTGGAGATGGTGGACATATTAAAGAGGAGCGACTATGATGGGAAGTATGGGCCTTACCTCAACCCCAATGTCCGCAAGGCCAAGATCATGTCTAAAGTTGTGAGAAGGCTGTACAATAATTTTGGGGTACAACGATCCAAGGAGCAACTCAGGAAACGCTGGTCAGACCTGAAACTGAGGGAGGCCGATCAGTACAGAAAGATCAAGAGAATTCTTCAAAAAAGTAAGTAGTTGTGTTTTGTGTTTGATTTCTTGCTTGCATACTGCTCCATTGTGTTTTGATTTTTACCAAGTTGTACATTCCAAAATGGCCACTTTCAGGTTCGTCTGTGCATTCGATCGTACTCAGCCTCGATCTTTATGCCACTGTCATGGTCGTGTGTGTGTGCATTCGATCGTACGCAACCTCGATCGTTCGGCCACTTATAATACGATGTTTGGTGTTTTTTTGGGGAAAGGAAGTTTGTTCTCACTAGAAATGTCATCAAGAATGTAAAGCCAATTTATTCAATGTAAAGGAGAGGTCACTCAGTAGCTGTTTACCCATCTGGACTCTAGAGCACTAGTGCTGGGACACCCAAACCCCCTTTTTATTATGCTTTTCCACACATGTGCTCCAGTGGATACTAGAGGGGGGTCTCCATCACACAAACTTCTACCAAAAAGCTAGTCAGTTTAGCACCTTTACAAAGTGACTTCATTCATGTAGTTGACATTTGTAACTGGCCAAACTAAAATAGTGTCCGTCACTTTCAAGCAATGTTTGTCATTTCCTATTTCTGCCCTCAATAGCTTGTGTTGCTAAATCTTCCTTTTGGACATTCTCATAGGGGAGCGAAAACTTGGGCCGTCTGAGGAAACCCCCAAACCAACACCTACCAAAAAAGGGGAAAGAGCAGAAGCAGAGGAGGAGGAGGAGGAGGAAGGAGAGATCATCGAACTTGGAGAAATTGTCACCACAACAGGTGAGTGTGGGAGAACACAGCTACTGGTAAGCTAATCCATGTATGGCTGCCTCATTTCCAACACCCCATTTTTGTTTGTTTGTGGTTTTTAGGTGACGTGGATGTTGTGGAAGAAAAATCGCACTTTACCACAGAGAGTGCCCACGTACTCATCGGAGAGATAATGGTCTGCAATAGAGATCTAGATTACATAAAGCAAAACATCAATGATGTTCAACAAAAATTGAAGAACATCATTGATATTTTAGGAAAAATATGAAAACGCACCAAGTAATTAACACACATTTGTGCCAGCTTCAGAACACATTTGCAACTTAAAAACTGTCTGAAATTTGGAACATGCACACATTGTGTCCACATGTGCTAGCTCCCACCATGGTGGATGAATGGCAACGTTTTTTTGGGGGTGCAAACACTTTACGAACTACGAAAGTGGTTGTGGTGAAGGGGTTGCACCCCCAAAAAACGTCCATTCATCCCCATGATGGAAAAGGGCACTTTTGAAGCTTCTAGGCATGTGTTTTACCATCTAATGACCATTTTCAGTCCCAAATTGTGTGCATGTTCCAAATTTCCACTTTTCGGGGGTGACCCCCCCATGTGATGAAGGCAAGATCAAACACACTTTGAACATATAGTCATGTCTGATCTTGTCTTCACTTTACAAAGTTGAACTTTCCAAGTTCCTAGGTTCTGTTTTGCTCCATGCCTGGTTTTACCAATTGCGGAATGTTTGTAAACAATGTTGTAAATAACCAAGATGTTGTCAGTTTTGGCGTGAAGATTGTAAACGCACTTGGGAATGTTTTCCTAGTAAACTTTTATTTTTCTAAATGTGTGGCTTCCTTATTTAAAAAACACAATGCATTATGTATGTAAAATGAAAAGGATATGGGGGGCAATGGGTGTTATTTACTAAAGGCAAATCCACTTTGCACTCCAATTTTCTTTCCCGGGGAACTTTTTCAATGCACTTGTAGAGCATAGCGGATTTGACTTATGTAAATGACACACACAGTGCTTTGTACGAAAACACGGAGCACAGCATTTTGGAGAATACACACATGTCAGACCTGGTGATGAAAAGGAGTATTTTGGGTGTCAGTTATGCAGTACAAACCTTCTCTAGACCAAAGATTAGGTAGCAAACACACAACATGAGAATAATCTTTTTGGGAAGAAGAGACTGTTACCTCCTTTTGCCCAGAAAGTGCATTCCCACTGTCGAAGGCAAAGGGAAAAAATGTCAAAGTAAAATAAGCTAAAAAGAAGACTGAAATGACATGAAATCATAGGTTGGTTAAAATATCAGATTTATTAAAAAATGCCTCTCACACATCGTCAGGCAGAGCAATGGCCCCCCTACCCACAAAGTACTGCATATATTGGTCCCGGACCACACGGGCATTTAGAGGGGGCAAGCCTGGACGTGCCACTCGAAGGGCTGTGAGTTCGGCATTTGGAGGGCCCTCCACATCTGGGCCAACGGGCACCACATAGTTCCTGTTATGTCTTTTGAGGAAGTTGTGCAATATGCAACAGGCAAGAACTATGTGGTTCAGTTTGTATTCCGCCAAGTTAAATGCCGTCAGGAACAGGCGGAAGCGGCTGGCCAGGATGCCAAAAGCGTTCTCCACAACTCTTCTGGCTCTGGACAGCCTGTAGTTGAAGACCCTCTGGTCCGGGGTGAGGGTCCTCATCGGGAACGGCCTCATCACATGGGGAGTCAACGCAAACGCTTCATCTGCGACAAAGACGAAGGGGAGTCCTTCGGCATTCTCCTCTGGAGGTGGCAAGCACAGACTGCCACTTTGGAGACGCCAGTAGAACTCCGTGTGCGTAATGGCCCCACCATCCGATATCCGGCCGTTCATCCCCACGTCCACATACATAAACTCGTATGTTGCCGACACCACCGCCAACATCACTACACTATTAAACCCTTTATAATTATAATAGTAGGACCCCGAGTTGGGCGGTGGGACGATGCGGACGTGTTTCCCATCAATTGCCCCTCCGCAGTTAGGAAAGTCCCAACGGCTGGCAAAGTGGGAGGCCACAGTCTGCCATTCCTGTGGCGTGGAAGGGAACTGTGGAGTGAAACAAGAAAAAAAAAAATAGTCACTTTGCACCTAAACATTGCAAGCAGATTAGACAATCAACATCTTGGAACAAGAGCATTGTCTAAAATTGGAGGCTGGAAAGTATTTGCACAGAAAAGTAGAGGCTCCCCTTCACAGATTACTCACCCCCCCATCAATCCCCCCACTTCTGATGGGCCATTGGCAATAACTAGGGGTTTTGGGGGGGGGGGGGGTGGTGGGCAGCTAACCCTCTGCACGTCATTGATTGGCAAATGGCTCAATAATGTGGGCTAGTTTGGCCAGACCCTCTGTACTTAACACTATTGGCAGGCCACAGGAAAGATCAAATAACATTTCAACCCCCCCCCCCCCCCCCCCAAAAAAAGGCAGGCACAGTGTGACATTATTAAATTACCAAGCAAGCTAATAGGAGGGAAAGAAGACAAAAAAATAGGAAATGGAATGTATGGAGGCAGTCCCTTGCACTACATGCTTTGCTGAATTCATCCCTAAAGATGCGCACTATAAAGAGGTAGGTATATAGTGTGTATGGACCTTGGGAAAGCCAGCAGATAAAGGATTGGTACCATCTGACAGAGCAGTTGGGGGAGGGGGTTCCTAATGAGTTTGCCCCCCCCCCCCACCAAAAGAACAAAAAAAGGGGGCTCTACATGAAGTAAACCACACAGCAAACATTTGTGCATATTTTAGGGGGTGTTTTGGGGCAAACAATACTATGCAGCAGACAAAAGACATTGCTTAAGTGACTAGGCCATAGGTGTCTATTGGGGCAGAAGAGCATGCTGGTGAGGTAAGTGAAGGGAAAAATGCATGAAGGAGAAAAGGGGCACAGCATATTAGAACATATTGCAATCATGGTAATTAGGGAAGGAGGTCAAAAATACAAGTCATTAGCAAACAGAGCATACATAGAAGGGAATAGTAAAGTAGAAATGTTACCTTAATATAGTCCTCCTGCAGGACCTGAATGATGGCAGAACAGGTCTCTGGAATAATGATTCCCAGGGCCTGGGGAGAGATACCTGAAGAGAACTTCAAATCCTGAAGACTTCTCCCTGTCGCCAAGTACCTCAACGTGGCAACAAGCCTCTGCTCCGGAGTAATGGCTTGTCTCATGCAGGTATCCTGCCGGCTGATAAAGGGGGTCAGCAAAGCCAAAAGACGGTGAAAATCGGGGTCCGTCATCCTGAGAAAGTTCCTGAAATCATCAGGATTATTCTCCCGGATCTCACGAAGCAAAGGCATGTGCGAGAACTGGTCACGCTGAAGCAACCAATTCTTGGTCCACATACTCCTCGTCACTCTGTTCATGGACGGGTCTTGGGTCAAAGCTAAAAGCCCGACACCAATTCCGCGTACAGCACGAACTCGGCGACGAGTACGCACGGGAAACATCGCTCAGAAGGTCACAAAAGGTCGGCTGGTCAGAACGGACAAACAGAAAGCACCGATAAACAGCAAGGCCTGAAAGAACGAAGTGAATACCAGCAACGAGCAGACAATAAGCAGTGCAAATCAAAGCGTCCTATATCAAGATATAGGCCGCAATGACCAACAAATGCGAACTGACTACACGCACTAATAAACAGATACGCACGACAAGCACAAACTGAAGAGCAGTAACGATCTGAGTCAGAAAACTGAGAAGCGCGAATCTTAAGTCACCAAACTTCCACTAACTCTCGATAAACACGGGATCAGCAGAAGGAGCCCAACGGGTGCCTGACGTGGTGCTGAACTTCCCTTTTCTAATCTCGTGGACGACGACTTACGTCACGACGTTCTTCCGGACCGGATATTCCGACAACGTAGTCCGACCGTGTGTACGCAACGCCAACATCGGACAAAGTACGTCGGACAAAGTCCGACTGACCTGGTCCGCGGATTGTCCGAGCGTGTGTATGGGGCTTAACAAACAATATTGCTCGTCAAGGTAGGCTTGTAGAACACTGTGTTAAATAAAATTTCCTGTTGAGGCTAGGGTGAAGCCACACTGAGGGAAGATTACCTAACCATGCAGGTGTGAGAGTGCAAGCCCTAAAGCTGATACACAGACCAGGTAAGAGACAGACAGGGCATGAAAGTATTACTGCAGAGTCATGACAATCCGCTGCTCCCTCTGCGAAGGCAGGATGAGTTCTGCAAATTTACCCTTGTGATGTGGATCAAGAAGGGTTGCCATCCAGTAATGATCCCTCTCCTTGATACTAGAAATCCTATTTCACAGGCTTTGCAGAATCAGGGAGGCCATGCAGCGTAAGTTTGCAGAGGCATTTGATTCTGTGTCCTCTGGGTCACTAAAGATTACATTATAGTGGTCCATCCTGTAACAAGATCCAGTAACTCAATGGATGCTCTGTTGGAAAGGTCTCCAAGTCTGCTCTTGCCCCTAGATATTCCTGCACAATATAATGCAGATGCTGGTGATGGTTGCTTGAACCGATCAGACCTTGGCTCTGAGGACTGAAAAATAGTTTGAAGGCATCGGTCAGCTGGCCACCATCTCCATCGCTCTTCCTCTGACTGAATAAAGCCTCAGCAACACGTTGTCCAGCACCAGGGAATGGTAAACTCTCAGGATCTGGAAATGCGTTACACAAACCTTTCTTCAAGGCCTCCTGAAGATGTTTCATCCTTTGCTCCCTCTGTGAAGGCAGGATGAGATCTGCAACTTTACCCATGTAAAGTGGATTAAGAAGAGTTGCCAGCCAGTATTAATCTCTTGCCTTGATACCACGAATCCTAGGGTCCTTTTGCAGGCTTTGCAGAATCAGGGAGGTCATGCAGCGTAAGTTTGCAGAGGCATTCGATTCTAAGTCCTCTGGGTCATTAAGGATCACATTATCCGTAACTACCTCCTCCCAGCCACGTACAACTCCTTGGGTTTCTGGGGACTGAAAACAATCCCTTGAAGACTGCTGCTGAGTATTATCCTCTACATCCATGCTGACACAATCTTCCTCCTCCTCTTCTTCCTGTGCGTTTGGCGGGCCTGCAGGAATGCTATCTGGATAAAAGGGGCCTTGAGAGGAAAGGAAGTCCTTCTCTTCCTCCCTCTGTTCTTCCTCAAGTGCCCTGTCCGTGATTCCACAAAGCGTGTGCTCCAGCAGGAAGACTAGAGAGACAGTGTCACTGATGCATGCATTGTCACTGCTCACCATCCTTGTGGCCTCCTCAAATGGACAGTGCATGCATCCTTGATCAGTAGCCACTGGCATGGTGAAAAGAAGCCAAGCTCCCCTGTCCTGGTGCCATACTTGCACAGGTACACATTGATGGGCCTCTGCTGTGTGTGCGGCTGCTGCAGCATTGCCAACATTGAGTTCCCCCTGGTGCCGGGCATGTCACAAATGAGGCTGTTGGTGGGCAGGTTGCTTTTCCTTTGAATGTCAGCCAGCCGAGCACTAGCATTGTATGGCCGGCAGAAATTACCACAGACAGGAGATCTTGTAAGCCTGGGTACCTTCTCAATAACAGCTGCACCCCCAAATTCAGGATGTATGCGAAACATGGAACATGGGTCAAGTGTCCCTGTCAGAGGGTGGAGAGAGGGTTGGTGCCATTGTCGCATACAACCATTCCTGGCTGAAGCTGGCGTGGCATCACCCACCTCTGAGCGTGCCCCTGCAGAGCTGACAGAATCTCTGTCCCAGTGTCCCATAGGCAGACCAACTCAAGCACTGCATGGCATCTTTTAGCCTGACTGCTTGCGTAGCCCCTTGAACACTTACGGGGCACCGCTGGATCACTGGACAAATCTGCAGAAGAGGCCATAGAGGAAGTGGAGGGGGCTGAGGAGAGAGCAGTGGCAGAATAACCACCAGCATTTTGGAGGCGTGGTGGCGGAACAAGCTCCAAAAACACTGAACCCTGTCCTACATCCTTCCCAGCTACCAGCAGAGTTACTCAGTGCGTCGTGAAGGAAAGGTAACTTCCCTGCCCATGCCTGCTGGACCATGAGTCAGAGGTAATATGAACCTCACTGCTGACCGCCATTTCCAACAAGTCCAAAACATTGCCTTCCACTTGCTGGAATGGCCTTCCATGAAAATAAATGGTGTTTTGGAACTTGCCACTGAGGCACAGCATATTCCACAAATTCACGAAAGGGGGCAGAGTCTACCAGCTGAAAAGGCAGCACTTGCAGTGCTAGCAATTTGGCCAAGCTAGCATTTAGATGCTGAGCATGTGGATTGCTGGGAGTGAATTTCTTTTTATGGTTCAGCAACTGGGGTAGGGACATTTTCCTGCTAAAATCAATTGGTGGCTTACTGCTGGCAGATTGGCTGCAAGTATTTGAGGAACTAGGAGAAGTCTGCCTTTTTCTTTGATGTGGGTCTTTCAAGTGCTGTTGCCAATGGACTGCATGGCAGGTCATCATATGTCTGGTCAAGCATGTGGTACCCAAGCTGCTGCTGTTCTGGCCACGCTTGATCCGCTTCAGACATAGGTTGCAAACAGCAATGGTGCGATCTGTTGCATACATGTAGAAAAAGGCCCACACCAGGGAACTTTTAAAATTCAGTGGGGAGTCAGCAGCGCCCTGCACCTGCAGAGTTCTGCAGTGTGATGCAATAGGGTGGCTGCCCTTAAGCTGCCCCCTAGAGGACATCCTGCCTCGTTGGAGTTGTGCCTCCTCATTCTCCTCCTCCTCTCTCACTCTTCCCCACTCTCCCGCCCCCCCTCTCCCCTTCTCTCAGGTCTTTGACAATTCCTTTATTAAAATCTTCTTTCTTCTTTCTTCATCCTTCGGTTTCTTCACCTGGTGACCCCGCCCCCCTCTGACGTCATGGGGAAAGCCATCATGGAATTCATTCCCTCCCTCCTTGTCTGGTATGGATTTTGAGGGGGTCCCTCCCTCCTTGTCACTGGAGCAAACTTGGCAGTATGCTGCAGCTGGGGGAACATGACTGCCAGTTTCTTGTCCTTCTGTGGCACCCCCTCTTCCTGGGCTCACGTTAGTCCCTTCCTCAACCTGGGAACCAACATCGGAGCCTTCAAATCGCTGTGCATCCTCCAGCCGCATGAACCCGACAATGTGGTCAAATAATTCTGGGAACTCCTCCGTGCATGATGATGGGGCTACGGAAGGAGTGACTGTAGACAAAGAGCCGGTGGAATAGGCCACTTTGGCAGCTGCGTTGAAAGGCAAACTACTCTGAGCCTGGGTGACAGAGGATGAGGAGGATGAGAACGGCTTTGTTATCCACTCCACCAAGTCTTCTGCATGTTGTGGCTAAATAACACGGAAGGCAGCAGCAAAAAATGACACCTTCAATTTAATAGCAAAAATAACAACAGTTCAGGAACGTAGTCAAAAACAGAAGCCAGGGTTTGGAAAACAAGAGCGGGTACTCAGACGAGCCAGGATCATGGAACCAGAAGTTAGCGATGTCAGGAGTCAAAAATCAGGAGCATGAATCAGAAGAAAAGTTAGCCAGGCCAAGTCATACACAGGAACACACTGGAGATGTTGACCATGCAAGGCTGTAAGCTGGACTAATGAGGCAGGTAATGGTAGCAAGGTGAATCACTGTGGAAACAATGAATGGCAGCCTCTGTGCGCTAAAAGAAAGAGCTGCTAGAAAATAGCAGGAGCCCAGCCCTAACAGTACCCCCTCCTCAACGACCCCTCCCCCTCAGGGGGTACCATGCTTGAGGTGAAAATGTCTATGGAAAGCACGGAAGGAGGCAGGAGCATGAATGCCTGAGGATGAAATCCAAGAGCATTCCTCTGGATTAAACCCCTGCAATGAACAAGGAATTGTATGTGTCCACGAAACCCGCGGGAGTCAATGATAGATTGTATCTCACATTCCTCATGGTTGTCAACCTGAACTGGGTGAGAGCGCAGTACCGAGGTGGTAAAGCGGTTGGGCATCAAAGGTTTTATTAAGGAAACATGGAATACATTGGATGCATGTTGGAAGGAAGATCTAATGCATAGGCCACTAAGTTAAACCTACGGAGTATGCAGAAAGTAAGGATGGACAGAACACCCCCTTGTGCGGTTCACAGCAGAACTCCTGAACCTGAAACCCTGGCTTCTGTTTTTGTGTTTGTTAACCCACAAAACAAACAAACAGATCCTGTTCCCTTAAAGAATGTTATAAAGAACAGTGCTTGTGCTGTGTCATTTGGCCCCCCGATACACCTAAAAAACCTGGCTGATCCTGCCTGGCTATATCCTCCCCTCTGCAAACTGACCACAATAATCAGGGCTGCTGAGCCCTGACACGGTGGCCTTTTTACGTGATTCCAACACCTGTAGCCCTTCTCTCCTGTGTCTGTGTCTCCTCTGTTCTCCTCCCTCCTCCCCTCCCTGCCTGCGTGCTTGTACAAGCGCCCCCCCCCGCTCCTGCTGCCCTCATAACTACAAAATAAAAATGTCTTCTCGCCTCTGTACAAAAATAGGAAGTGTCCCTGTGCGATGTAAAAAATCTTCCGATCTGTACCTATATGATGTTGGCTCTCTCTCTCCTCTCTCCCCCTCCTCCCCGGCTGATGTCAGTGGGAGTGCTCGGCCTCACCCACTGGAGCTGCGAGCCGAGAGTGAAGAGAGCCAGAGAATCAGTTGAGCGCTGTGGGCCACGCTCATTTAAAAGAGCAAGAAAATAGTCCTGGACGGCCACACACCAATACAACACTTTTATTTGAGATAAAAAATCCAAAAAGTCTGTCTATACTGCACAGAGGAAGGAGCAAACATATTACGCGTTTCACACTGTGGATTGGTGCTTAGTCATAGCTAGTGTGGCATGGTTTGACTGTATATATATATATATATATATATATATATATATTAGGGGTAAATAGCCAATCAAGATAAATCTCCATTGAGATCACCTCCCCATACACAATCAAAACAAAAATACACCCTGTGTGTAACTCACTCCTGCTATTTAACAATGCCCCTTTAAGACCCTCCTACTGTTGGGGCAGTTTAGCCAGACCCATCAGTTGATGTGGCATGCTCTCTACTACAGGGAGAAGGAGAATGTTTGTATTGTTGAGGGAGCGTAATTGCGTTCCTGCACCTTTTCTTTGAGCTAACGAAGGCAGTGAATGCCGCCGCGCTAGCTCCGTCACCTGGCATGGATTTAAAGGGAATCCCCACGCCGAAAAAACAGCGTGGGGGTACCCCCCAAATCCTTCTCAGACCCTTATCCGAGCACGCAGCCCGGCAGGCCAGGAAAGGGGTGGGGACGAGCGAGCGCCCCCCCTCCTGAGCCATACCAGGCCGCGTGCCCTCAACATGGGGGGTGCCCTGGGGAAAGGGGGCCATGCGGCCCCCCCACCCCAAAGCACCTTGTCCCCATGTTGATGAGGACAAGGGCCTCTTCCCGACAACTCTGGCCATTGGTTGTCGGGGTCTGCGGGCGGGGGCTTATCAGAATCCGGGAGCCCCCTTTAATAAGGGGGCTCCCAGATCCCGGACCCCCACCCTATGTGACCATTCACCTAAGGTGTAAAGTGTAAAGAAAAAAAACACACAATTTTTAAAAATTATTTTATTGCACTGCTCCGGGGGTCTTCTTCCACCTTGGGGGGTCTTCTCGCCGGACTCCTCCGCTATTTACCTAGCTCTTTTACCGAGCAGAGGAGGCCGGAGGATGCTGGGACTGTGACATCACAGGGGGGGCGGGGTCACCATGTGACATGAGCATGTGACCCTGTCCCCTTGTCCCTATATAAGTCCCAGCACAGCGCGGCTCTGGCATTCCGGCCAGAGAAAGCGACGGGTCAACATCGGAAGAGGAAGAAGAAGAAGGCGGCGGCGCAGCGGCAAGAACAGAAGAGACCCCGGAAGACCCCCGAAGGCGGATCGAGACCCCCAGACGACGGCGTCGACGACGAAGAAGGTAGCCAGCCTCTTCTGCTTGGTAAAAGAGCTAGGTAAATAGCGGAGGAGTCCAGAGAGAAGACCTCCCAAGACGGAAGAAGACCCCCGGAGCAGTGCAATAAAATAATTTTAAAAAATTGTGTGTTTTTTTTTCTTTACACTTTACACCTTAGGTGAATGGGTAGGGGTACATCGTACCCCATACTCATTCACATAGGGTGGGGGGCCGGGATCTGGGGGGCCCCCTTATTAAAGGGGGCTCCTGGATTCCGATAAGCCCCCGCCCGCAGACCCCGAAACCAACGGCCAGGGTTGTCGGGAAGAGGCCCTTGTCCTCATCAACATGGGGACAAGGTGCTTTGGAGTGGGGGGGCCGCACGGCCCCCCTTTCTCCAGGGCACCCCCCATGTTGAGGGCACGCGGCCTGGTATGGCTCAGGAGGGGGGGGGGGGGCGCTCGCTCGTCCTCAGATAAGGGTCTGAGATGGATTTGGGGGGGACCCCCATGCCGTTTTTTCGGTGTGGGGATTCCCTTTAAATCCATGCCAGGTGACGGGGCTAGTGCGGCGGCATTCACTGCCTTGGCTATCCCCGTCTACCCGCAATTACGTTCTAAATGAACGGACTGCTCCATGTGTGGGCAAGCCCGCGGATTGTCCGACGGAGAAGTCCGGGCGTGTGTGGGCAAGTCACACACTCTGAAGTCTGGGTGTGTGTGGGCAAGTCACCCCCTCGGAAAGTCTGGCCGTTTGTCCGCTGGACTAGGTCCGGCGGACAAAGTCCGAACACGTGTACGTGGCATTAGTCTGCCTGTAAAGTGGCGCATCTGTAGCATGCATAGAACATGCTGCAGCAAAAATGACATTTCTAAAGGAAAAAAAAGAGGCACATCACATTTAAATTGACTCGTGGTTGCAATTTCCAGCACTCGGCTAAAAAAAAAAAAAAAAGGAAAAAAACTGCGTCCCCCCCCTTGGGTCTGGTATGGCTTTGTCAGGGAAATTCTAAGCTTCTCCCTATAAGCATATGATTTGCGCTTAAAAGCACAAATACAGCTCTCTCATATAATGCCGGGGAAAGCGCACTTTGTATGTCTCTCAGTAACACAAACAGACGCTGGTATCACGTTGAGCTCAGCAGAATCCTGAAGAGAATAGCAAGCTCCTTTTATTTATACTAAAAACATGAATAACAAAAGAAGGTGGTGACTTCAGAATCAGCCAATCAGACACGTGCATTCATTCAAATAGAGATGCAGTAGTGACGTGTGCAGATGGTCGTGTGCAAAACCATGCAGCAAGCACATGGTTCTGAACACGATCGTATGCACACTCCCACTGCTACCAATGACGCAAGCCATACTCTATCATGGCTCAGTGTGCCATAATTTTGTATGGTTATGCTATGGTTCCCTTGTACGCTGATCTGCTTACTTAGGAGTTTAAATGCGGTCGCCATGGAGTGGCCAGTCCCTTGGTGAGGCATAAACAAACATCCTTAACCACTTCCCGCCCGGTCAATAGTAAATTGACGTCCGGGAAGTGGCTTCGTTATCCTGACTGGGCGTCATATGACGTCCTTCAGGATAACAGCCGCCGCGCGCCCGTGGGGGCGCGCATCGCGGCGATCGGTGGAGCGGTGTGTCAGTCTGACACACCGCTACACTGATCTCGGTAAAGAGCCTCCGGCGGAGGCTCTTTACCACGTGATCAGCCGTGTCCAATCACGGCTGATCACGATGTACACAGGAAGAGCCGTTGATCGGCTTTTCCTCACTCGCGTCTGACAGACGCGAGTAGAGGGGAGCCGATCGGCGGCTCTCCTGACAGGGGGGGTATGCGCTGATTGTTTATCAGCGCAGCCCCCCCTCAGATGCCCACACTAGACCACTAGGGAAGCCCCCAGGACCACCAGGGAAGCCCCCAGGACCACCAGGGAAGCCCCCAGCATGTGGATGGCCAGGTACATCCCCCATGGCCATCCACATGTTAAAAAAAAAAATCAAAAATATGCCAATCAGTGCCCACAGATGGGCACTGATTGGCACATCATATTAATAAAAAAAAAAGTAAAAAAAAAAGGATTCCCAGCAATGCCACCCATAAGTGTTATCAGTGCCACTCATCAGCGTCCATCAGTGCCACCTATCAGTGCCCATCCGTGCCCACCCATGCCCACCTATCAGTGCCCATCCATGCCACCTATCAGTGCCCATGCATGCCACCTATCAGTGCCCATCCATGCCACCTATCAGTGCCACCTATATGTGTGCATCAGTGCCACCCATAAGTACCCGTCAGTGCCGCCTATGAGTGCCCATCAGTGCCACCTGAGTGCCCATCAGTGCCGCATACCAGTGCCACCTATCAATGCCCATCAGTGCCACCTATCAGTGCCCATCAGTGCCGCCTATCAGTGCCCATCATCAGTGCCACCTCATCGGTGCCCCCTAATTGGTGCCACCTCATCGGTGCCCATCAGTGCCGCCTTATCAGTGCCCATTAGTGCCGCCTTATCAGTGCCCGTCATTGAAGAAGAAAACGCACTTATTTACAAAAAAAATTAACAGTGACAAAGAAAAACTTGTTTTTTTGCAAAATTTTCGGTCTTTTTTTGTTTGTTGCGCAAAAAATAAAAATCGCAGAGGTGATCAAATACCACCAAAAGAAAGCTCTATTTGTTGGAACAAAATGATAAAAAATTTGTTTGGGTACAGTGTAGCATGACCGCGCAATTGTCATTCAAATTGCGACATCGCTGAAAGCTGAAAATTGGCTTGGGCGGGAAGGTGTCTAAGTGTCTGGTATTGAAGTGGTTAAAAGAGCAAACAGATCAGCCGTGTCCATGGGAAGGTTTCCACAGCCAATGGTCTTCCACCAAAGTCTGTATGTGTGAATACCCTCACATGAGCGTATTACAGCAAAACAGACACTGGGGGACATCTGACAGCATACATTAATAAAAATTTCCACAACAGATTTTAGGGGAACCCTCACGCCAAAATGTAAAAAAAAAATGGCCTGGGGTCCCCCTCAAACTCCATACCAGACCCTTATCTGAGCAAGCAGTCTAAGTGGGAGGCCCCGTGGCAGGGCACTGCTGGTGAGTGAGCCCCCCTCAAACCATACCAGGCCACATGCCCTCAACATGGGGGGTGCTTTGGGGCAGGGTGGCCAGTGGTTGTGGGGGTATGCGGGCGAGGGGCTTATCGGAATGAGTAAGGGGTACATCCATTCACCAAAAAAGTCTCAAATAGTAATAAAAACAGAGAGACAGTTTTTGACAAATCCTTTATTAAAAAATAAAAAAACAGTGTCCCCCCCCATGTAAAACCATTATCAATCACACCGCCCAGTGCACCCAAAAAAAACAAAGCGTCCTGCGGCCCATGAAGGCTAGCCGCCTATTACAGTCTCTGCCCTTTGACAGTTCTTATATAGGTAAGGGGCGGAGTCACCTGGCGACGTAACCTGCTGGCACCTCCTCTTGTGACATCACAGATCAGTGCATGCTGGGTCCTTGAGGTCACAAGGGGGGCGGTGCCACCAGGTGACGTCACCGGATGGCCCTGTCCTTATCTATAAAAGAACCGTCAAACGGCGGAGCCTGCAGTAGGCAGCCAGCCTTTATGGATGGCAAAGCAGTATTTTTTTGTTCTTTTTCAGGTCCTGCAGGCAGTGTGATTGATGATGGATTTACATCAGAGGGCACTGTTTTTTATTTTTTTTATCTTTTAACAAAAGAATTGTCAAAAACTGTCTCTGTGTTTTTATTACTTTTTGACACTTTTTTGGTGAATGGGTAGGGGTACTATGTAGCCCCATGCTCATTCACATGAAGGGGCCAGGATCTGGGGGCCCCCTTGTTAAAGGTGCTTCCAGATTCCGATAAGCCCCCTGCCGCATAGCCCCACAACCACCGGCCAGGGTTGTGTGGATGAGGCCCCTGCCCCAAAGCATCCACCCCCGTGTTGAGGGCATGTTGCCTGGTATAGTTCAGGAGGGGTGCTCGCTCACCCCCCCTTTCCTGACCTGCCAGGCTGCATGCTCGGATAAGGGTCTGGTATGGATTTTGGGGGTAACCCCACACCGTTTTAATTTTACTTTTCTTTTTACTGCCATTTTTTTTTATTCAGCTGTCAGCGGGGAAGCCCATTGACAGCTGACGACTCATTAGTTGTTAAGGATGCTGTAGCTGGCTTCCTGGCCTCTCTTCTTAACAATCAGCTTTTACTGCGCCCTGATTGGGCAAAGCTTTGCAAATTAAGGTGTTCCACCGAACAGGATGAACAGCCAATGTTCAACCCGAACTGATGCTCAGGCCGAACCATTCACCCAACTCTAACCACCAGTATACAGGGATACTGACCACCAGTATACAGGGCCCCTGGCTACCAGTATACAAAGGGCATACTGATCACCATTGTATAGGGGGCACACAAACCACCATTTTGCAGATGCACACTGACTACCAATGTAAGGGGGTTGACTGCTTCACTCTATATGCTATGTTGCACAATGAAGGGGTCACACTGATTGCTGTACTGCTGGGGGTTTGTTATTGTTAACCACTTCCCGACCGCCCCATGTACATATACGTCGGCAGAATGGCACGTACAGGCAGAATCACGTACCTGTACGTGCCATTCTTCAGGCGCGTGGGGGGTCCGATCGGACCCCCCCCGGCCGGCGGGGACGGTCGGGATCGCTTCAGGAGCGATCCGGGATGAGGGGACGGCCAGTGGTTTCTGGCCACCCCCTCGCGATCGCTCCTGGCGAATCAGATGCTTCCTCTGTCTGTGTCAATCAAAACACAGGCAGAGGAAGTGATGTCACGCTCGGTGCGCCGGTCTATGTGACCGGAACGCCGAGCTGTCAACATGTACAGGTTAGTGCACCAACAGTACACTGACACCAGTACACATAGGCACACAAAACACCCCCCTGTCACCCCCAGATCACCCCCCAGATCACCCCCTCCCCCCCCAGTCACAGTGTCACTAATTGCAGTGATCATTTTTTTACTGATCACTGCATTTAGTGTCAGTGTGACTGTAATAACTGTCAGTGCAGTTAGTTTTAGGTCCAAGGTAGCCCCCTACCCCCCCCTAATAAAGGTTTAACCCCTTGATTGCCCCCCAGGTAACCCTTTCACCCCCTTTTGCCAGTGTCACTAAGCGATCGTTTTTCTGATCGCTGTATTAGTGTCACTGCTGTCGCTAGGTAACCATTTTTTTTTTTTTAGGTAACCGCCATAATTATATAGGTTCATAAATAGGTTTATAGGTCAGGTACCCCCATATTACAACCTAAATAAAGGTTTTAACCCCTTGATTGCCCCTAGAGTTAACCCTTTCACCAGTGATCACTGTATAACTGTCACTGGTGACGCTGGTTAGCCAGTTAGTTATTTCGTTATTTAGGTTCCCCGTCAGGTTTTTATATAGCGTCAGGTACCCCCATATATTACCTAATAAAGGTTTTAACCCCCTGATTGCCCCTAGTTAACCCTTTCACCCCCTTTTGCCAGTGTCACTAAGCGATCGTTTTTCTGGTCGCTGCATTAGTGTCGCTAGGTAACCATTTTTTTTTTTTAGGTAACCGCCATGTTTATATAGGTTCATAAATAGGTTTATAGGTCAGGTACCCCCATATTACAACCTAAATAAAGGTTTTAACCCCCTGATTGCCCCTAGAGTTAACCCTTTCACCAGTGATCACTGTATAACTGTCACTGGTGACGCTGGTTAGCCAGTTAGTTATTTCGTTATTTAGGTTCCCGTCAGGTTTTTATATAGCGTCAGGTACCCCCATATATTACCTAATAAAGGTTTTAACCCCTGATTGCCCCTAGTTAACCCTTTCACCCCCTTTTGCCAGTGTCACTAAGCGATCGTTTTTCTGATCGCTGCATTAGTGTCGCTAGGTAACCAGTTTTTTTTTTGTATTACTGTTACGGGTGACGCTGGTTAGTTAGCTTGTTTTTTATACTGTCAGGGCACCCGCCATTTATTACCCAATAACGGTTTAACCCCCTGATCGCCCGGCGGGTGATATCAATTAGGTTTTAGGGTCAAATAAGGTCTGCGTCGCCCCAGGTTAGTGCCAGTACCGCAAACACCCACGCGCAAAGCATACACCTCCCTTAGTGGCACAGTATCTGAACAGATCAATATCTGATCTGATCAGATCTATACTAGCGTCCCAGCAGTTTAGGGTTCCAAAAAAAAACGCATTGTTAGCGGGATCAGCCCAGATACCTGCTAGCACCTGCGTTTTCCCCTCCGCCCAGCCCAGCCCAGCCCACCCAAGTGCAGTATCGATCGATCACTGTCACTTACAAAACACTAAGCACACATAACTGCAGCGTTCGCAGAGTCAGGCCTGATCCCTGCGATCGCTAACATTTTTTTTGTGGTAGCGTTTTGATTCAGTCGCTTCAGTCAGGAGCTTTTTTACCTGTGAATCTCAAAAAAATTAAAAAAAATAAAATAGTTGTCGTTTTATTGTTCTCTCTCTCACTCTATTCTCTCTCTATTGTTGCTCTTTTTTTACTCCATTCTATTCTGCAATGTTTTATTATGTTTTATCATGTTTTATCATGCTTGCTTTTCAGGTATGTAATTTTGTTTACTGTGTTTTAGTGTTAAGCATTTTTTTGTTTTCAGGTGCGCCATTCAGTTGCAACGCGGATTTATTTATCTTGACAGCAACAGCGTTTGCTCCCACGATACATAAAGCCGCGACTCCAACGCTGTAGGAGGTGATTTCACCACCACAGTTAAAAAAAAGAGCATATATGCCGAAGCATGGGGGCAGCAGGGGGGGGGGGGGGGGGGGAGGAGCGATTGGCTCCTAATGCCACGTACATACGGTCGAAATTCCGACCGTGTGTACACGGCATAACTTTTGCGGGAGGATGCCCCCATGCATCGGCATATATAAATGGTGCATGTATGCCCATCATTAGAAGTGGGTGGATGAAGGGAGGTATTCTAATGGTGGGCATACCCACCAATCAATCTCTTTTTTTCGTTCAGCCAAGAGGCTGCATGAAAAAAAAAAAGATTACAATATATGTCCAGTATGTTGCTGGACTTTGAATGGTTATACCAGAATGATGCCTGCAGGTTTAGGTATCATCTTGGTATCATTCTTTTCAGCCAGTGATCGGCTTTCATGTAAAAGCAATTCTAGCGGGTAATTAGCCTCTAGACTGCTTTTACAAGCAGTGGGAGGGAATGTCCCCCCTCCCGGATATAAACCGCGCCATTGGGAAATTGGGAAAGCATTTTATCACACCAATCTTGGTGTGGTCAGATGCTTTGAGGGCAGAGGAAAGATCTAGGGTCTAATAGACCCCAATTTTTTCAAAAAAAGAGTACCTGTCACTGCCTATTGCTATCATAGGGGATATTTACATTCCCTGAGATAACAATAAAAATCATAACAAAGAAAAAAAATGGAAGGAACAGTTTAAAAATAAAATAAAAAAGCTAAATAAATAAAAAAAAAAACAAAAAAAAAAAAAAAAAGCACCCCTGCCCCCCCTTCTCTTGCGCAAAGGCGTACACAAGCGTTGGTCTGGCGTCATATGTAAACAGCAATTGCACCATGCATGTGAGGTATCACCGCGAAGGTCAGATCGAGGGCAGTAATTTTAGCAGTAGACCTCCTCCGTGAATCTAATGTGGTATCATGTAAAGGCTTTTAAAGGCTTTTAAAAATGTATGTAGTTTGTCGCCACTGCGTGTTTGTGCGCAATTTTAAAGCATGTCGTGTTTGGTATCCATGTACTCGGCCTAAGATCATATTTTTTATTTCATCAAAAATTTGAGCAATATAGTGTGTTTTAGTGCATTAAAATAAAAAAAAGTGTATTTTTTCCACAAAAAATGCGTTTGAAAAATCGCTGCGCAAATACTGTGTGGAAAAAAAAAATGCAACACCCACCATTTTAATCTGTAGGGCCTTTGCTTTAACATTATATATAGTGTTTGGGGGTTCAACGTAATTTTCTTGCAAAAAAAAAAATATGTTTTCATGTAAACAAAAAGTGTCAGAAAGGGCTTTGTCTACAAGTGGTTAGAAGAGTGGGTGACGTGTGACATAGGCTTCTAAATGTTGTGCATAAAATGCCAGGACAGTTCAAACCCCCCCCAAATGACCCCATTTTGGAAAGTAGACACCCCAAGCTATTTGATGAGAGCAATGTTGAGCCCATTAAATATTTTTTTTTTTTGTCCCAAGAGATTGAATAATGAAAAAATTAAAATATATATATTTTTTTTACAAAAAGTTGTCACTAAATGATATATTGCTCAAACATGTCATGGGCATATGTGGAAATACACCCCAAAATACATTCTGTTGCTTCTCCTGAGTACGGGGATACCACATGTGTGGGACTTTTTGGGAGCCTAGCTGCGTACGGAACCCCAAAAACCAATCACCGCCTTCAGGCTTTCTAAGGGTGTAATTTTTTTATTTCACTTCTCACTGCCAATCACAGTTTCGGAGGCCATGGAATGCCCAGATGGCATAAAACCCCCCAAAATGACCCCATTTTGGAAAGTAGACACCCCAAGCTATTTGCTGAGAGGTATGGTGAGTATTTTGCAGATCTCGCTTTTTGTCACAAAGTTTTGAAAATTGAAAAAAAGAAAAAAAAATGTTTTTTTTCTTTACTTTCTTCATTTTCAAAAACAAATGAGAGCTGTAAAATACTCACCATGCCTCTCAACAAATAGCTTGGGGTGTCTACTTTCCAAAATGGGGTCATTTGGGGGGGTTTGTGCTATTTTGGCATTTTATGGCCTTCGAAACGGTGATAGGTAGTGAGGAGTGAAATCAAAAAATTTGCACCCTTAGAAATCCTGAAGGCGGTGCTTGGGTTTCGGGGCCCCGTACGCGGCTAGGCTCCCAAAAAGTCCCACACATGTGGTATCCCCATACTCAGGAGAAGCAGCAAAATGTATTTTGGGGTGCAATTCCACATATAACTATGGCATGTGTGAGCAATATATCATTTAGTGACAACTTTTTGAAAAAAAAAAAAATCTTTTTTATTTTTGTCTTTATTCAATCACTTGGGACTAAAAAAAAAAAATTCAATGGGCTCAACATGCCTCTCAGCAAATAGCTTGGGGTGTCTACTTTCCAAAATGGGGTCATTTGGGGGGGTTTTGTACTTCTCTGCCATTTTAGCACCTCAAGAAATGAAATAGGCAGTCATAAATTAAAGCGGTGTAAATTCCAGAAAATGTACTCTAGTTTGTAGACGCTATAACTTTTGCGCAAACCAATAAATATACGCTTATTGGCATTTTTTTTACTAAAGACATGTGGCTGAATACATTTTGGCCCAAATGTTTGACTAAAATTGAGTTTATTAGATTTTTTTTATAACAAAAAGTAGAAAATCTCTTTTTTTTTCAAAATTTTCGCTCTTTTTCCGTTTATATCGCAAAAAATAAAAATCACAGAGGCAATCAAATACCATCAAAAGAAAGCTCTATTTGTGGGAAGAAAAGGACGCAAATTTCGTTTGGTTACAAAATTGCATGACCGCGCAATTACCAGTTAAAGTAGTGCAGTGCGAAATTGAAAAAAGACCTCTGGTCCTTTGGCTGCCAAATGGTCCGGGGCTGAAGTGGTTAAATGTTGTTTTTTAAATAATGTGTAGTGCTGGAGGTTAATTAACGTGCTGTGCTCAGGATTTATGATTGTGTCATGGTATGGGTTTAATATTGTGTCATGCTGGGTGTTTGTTAATGTGTTGTGCTGGGGGTTTATTGCTGTGTTAGGCCAGGGGTTTAATACTTTATTGTGCTGGCGGTTTATTACTGTGCCATGCTGGGGGTTAATGGCTGTGACATGCTCAGAGTTAATCATTGTGCAAAGTTGGGGTTAATTATTGTGCAATGTTGTGGGTTAATTATTGTGATGTTCTGGGAGTTACTTATTTTTCTGTGACATGTTGGGGGTTATGTTGTGCAGTGTTGAGGTTAATTATTATGCAATGTTGTGGGTTAATTATTGTGATGTTCTGGGAGTTACTTATTTTTCTGTGACATAACCTGGGGTGCTATTATTTTTTGGACCCAACTGGACCTATTTTATTCCCATGGCCTCTTCAGTTCACCCCTAGGTCTTATTTGGTCTATACAAAGGGAGAAAAGTGTCACACTACAAGCCATAGACATGTAGAAACACCCACTTACTGAGAATGCCTACTTGTGGGCCGCCCACCAAAAGTGAGCTTCGCACACAACATTAACACCCCATTCTCGCTTACAGCACCAACACAGCACCCCCCCCCCCCGAAAAAAATGTCTGGAGCCGTCCCTGGGCAAAAAATCATCTTTTATATACCGTATTTCCCAAAAATTGGGCATTATAATATGTTTGCACTAAAGTGCATTTTTTCATGAAAATTTGAGTTTGATTAACCACTGCACAAATATCACATGACATAAAATTGCAATAACAAACATCATATTTTCCAGGGCCTCTGCTTCAAAAAATCTATAATATAAGGTGGGTCCTAAATAATTCTCTAACAATAAATGCACATGTTTACATGTATGAGAGAAATGTCAAAACTGGCCCAGACTGGAGATGGTTAAAAAAATGCAAGGCGTTCTATGAATGGTGGCAGTGCAAAGTGAGTGATCCGCTGTTGTTAGTGGGCAGAGAGGAAGCCACTTGGTACTGGACCCAGAAGACAGTGGCTATTACTGTAGTAGCACTGACTTCTAAGATACAAGTGTAGCGCCCTGCTCCTAATGAGCAGACGCTATTATTTTTGTAAATTTAAGTTTGTCTGAAGCTGCAATTTATGCTCAGACTAATTATGTCAAAGTTCTGGTTTCTGTATCAGTTCAGCTGGGATGTGCAAGTTTCCACTTGGCCGTGGGTGTCGCTGTCACCACCTGTAAGTATTGAAAATGCAACAGGCTGGATGCATTGGGTGCCCCTTTACTCATAAACAGCCCGGTGGGAGTGGTCTACCCGCTGTGAATTCTGGGTAAGGGTATTTAAGGTACAGGCACCATTTTTTGGGGTTCGTTATCCCAACCTCGTGGCCCTCCACCCTGAGGTGTGTGCTGCCTTTTTATATATCTTGGGGCTGGCTGGCCCGAGGCTTCGCAACTGAAGGGTGGGCCCAGAAGTCCTGGGGCCTACTGATCCAGAGGTGGTCCTGTGCTGTCTTGCCTGCGAGGAGAAGCCAAGCGACTGGAGGATCCAGGGGAGGACTTTTTCAGGAGGGGATCGAGCAACAAGGCTGGTATCTCTGGAAGAGCCTGGAGACTCAGTTGGAGGATGCATCCCAGGTCATCTACCACACAGTACCGCCGGACCGGCTGAAAGAAACTGGTACTGTGTGACAGTTCTTTAATTTTACAACAAGTCGCTGGTTGTGTATTCCTGTGGCAGAGGATTGCACAACTATTCCGCTAAGTTGACAAGTCTGTGGCAGAGACTTTGACCGAGCATTTCATCAGCTGCTAGGTCAGTGAGAGGGGCCTATCCGATGGTTGCTAGATCCAGTCTGTGGAAGCTGTTTCTCCTCTTGATCAAAGAAGTACCTCTAACCCACAAATTACAAGGTACCTGAATCCCCCTTAACCCTCTATTGCAAATTTATGTTTTTCTAATAAATCTTTGGAAAAAGGACTAAGTGTCGGAGCCAATATTCTTTAACCAACTCTTTAACGGGACCCCTATGACGGACACAGTGAAAAGGTGAGGTAACGGTAAGCCCAACAAAAACCAGCAGCTCCTTCAGGGGTCAGTGCTACACAAGAAAAAGCTGGACCGCCGCACTCAATTACAACACCTTTCTTTGAAGTCAGATAAATTCCAAGCAGTCACATACGGTCACAGAGGTACAGGACAAGACGCTAACGCATTTCACACCACAGTAGGGGGGCCTAATCATAGCAAATGTAAATCAGACTGTTCCCCCGTATATGTAGGAGTTACCTCCCTTTCAAAGGTAATTCATTGGAAAGGGCCACCCACATGCACAGTAGGGAAACCAGTTACCAGAAAATATTGCAGAACGCCTGAGGCGGTATCGGTATATACCATAGGATAGAACAAGGTAAAACAATGTAACATGAAATGACAGTTGTTCAAATACCTGTTGTCCAAATTACCAAAACTGCTACCTCCTGAGGTGAGTCCACCACCAAAAACCTTTTTTTATTTAATAAAAGCATATGTAACAAACACAAGAAAAGTGCATACAATCACAAAACATTGAAGTATATAAAAATCTCCTTGTGAATGAAACTGACTTCTACATGGATTGTCTGCTTCCCCAGCAGCTTATCATGTATAATATGTGCATACTTTGTGCCAAGCTGGACAAGTGCAAGTATGCAACACAGATCATTCTTGCTGTTCAACTTTGAGGTCATGTTCAGAAAAGTAACTTTCTATGTTCGCTAATTATAATGCTGTTTCTGAACAACATACTTATGTTAAAATTCTATTTCTACATGCAAAGCCATTTGTTAATATGGGATACCTTATGTTTGGTCCCAGATTGTAATCATTTTCCCCTACAATTTTTATTGCCGCCCCACGTTTTTAGTTAATATGTATTTATGGACAACATGTTCTACTTTAGAACATCTGCTATTCAAAAATTAAGACAGCACCATGCAGAAAAAAAGATTTGTGAATTCTAATTCTGAATGTTTACCACTAGAGGTCATTGTTGCAAAGCTTTTGTAACTTGATGTCAGTCTGCAGAAATACACAAATGCACTTTAGCATTTCATGGTTCAGAAAATGATTAGTACATATCAAGCCATTTCTTTTTGCACAGAAAGACAAGTAAAAAGATAAATATTTGTAATTTGCGGGCAGGTTAAACCTTCCGGGGCAATAAAAGACTTAATCATTTTTTCAGTGTATTCTACAAACACAGTAAATCAATTGAATATGCAGCAATTTAAAGAGCTTTTTTCTGTGTGTTTGGTTACTATTATCAGTTATTCTTTGCTCTCCTATTCCCAAAAGGGATTCCACTAAATGTTTTTCCATGCTCTAGGTGACATAATCAAGAAATAAATTACTTAGCCTAATCTTGTTGATAGTTTCATTTATTACCTTGCGATATGCTTTTGATGTATTTTTTTTTTGTTTTACTACTGATTCTGGATCTAGCCGAGGAAAAGGCAGCTAAATATGTTTTACAGTATATAGGAACAGAACAACCAGAACTTTTTCTATATTCTCATGTGTACAGGACAATTCCATCTGATTGGTTACTTCCATGTTGGCCTAGTATGCTATTGATACTGATACAAAGCTCCGGGTCGGCCACTCCTTGAATATGCCATCCCATTCTGGTCGCCAGATGTCCAGAAGGTTGTGCTGGAACTAAAGAGAGTCAAAAGAAGGGCAACAAAGCTAATAAGGGGGCTGGAGGACCTAATTCATGAGGAACGGCTACAAACATTACTGGAGAAGAGATGCTTAAGAGGAGATATGATCACGATATACAAATATCTAAATGGTAATTATAGCACATGAGGCAAATGATTCAACCTTAGGTCTCTTAGGAAGACACACAGCTGCTTAAGTTAGATGAGAAGTGGTTTATCCTTAAACTGCGTAAGGGGGTCTTTACTGTTATGCCGCGTACACACGATCGGAATTCCGGCCAGAAAAAGACTGATGAGAGCTTTTCATCGGAAAATGCGACCGTGTGTAGGCTCCATCGGAATTTTGCTGGCCGAATTTCCGACAGCAAAGAATTGAGAGCATGTTCTCAATTTTTTCAGATGGAAAAGGTTTCTATCGGAAATTCTGATTGTCTGTAGCAATTCTGACACGCAAAATCGCAAAATTCCTACGCATGCTCGGAAACAATTTGACGCATGCTCGGAAGCATTGAACTCGGCTCGTTGTAGTGTTGTACGTCACTGCATTCTTGACGGTCGAAATTTGGTGTGACCATGTGCAGGCAAGACAGTTTGAGCGGAATTCCGTCGGGAAAACCGTCAGAGCTTTTTCCGACGAGAATTACGATCGTGTGTACGCGGCATTAGAGCAGTTAGGATATGAAACTTCCTTCCACAGTTGGTGGAGTCAGCGGCAAGTTTGATAATTAAATAAAAACGTTTAGATGGGTATCTTAGCAAATGCAATATACAGGGATATGGGAAATGGGAGTGACATAAACACATACACACACACGTTGAACTGGATGGACTGGTGTCTTTATTCAACCTTACTGTAGCAAGGTTTCTGGGCTTGTCCAGTCTAATCAGAACTTTCCAAGCCAAAGATAGCTGACGTCCTTCTATATGTGGTGGGTTGTGAGGCATAGTGGGTGCAAGGTGGACAGAGTTATTGGGCGTCAGACACTTCTTGGATGTAAAAGAGGTTTTATTTCTCTTAACAAGCCTTTTTATATTTTTTGGGAGAAAGAGTGTTAGGGCCAATACACCCATATGTAGTTGCAAATTCAATTGGCAGACTCTGAGACTTCAATAAGAGAACAGCCGTGCAGGGAAAGGCCCCAGCAAGAAGCCACATCTGCACTCAAACGTAACAGTCCGTTCAACATCACTACAACTGCTTCTTGTAGTTTTTCAACACTGAGCTCCTGGTTTCTCACTAGACCCTCTGATTCACTGACTTTGAATCCTTTGAGCTCCCCAAAGGTTTGCAATGATATCCCCTCAAGCGTCACCCCTGCTTCTCTGCTGGGTTCCTAGCTTGGCACTCCAGATACTTCTCAAGCTTCATTAATATTAATTTATCTGAAAGATTTGCTTAAATAACAATGCATGTAATCAGAAAGGCAGCGAGATGATCAAGAACACAGTATTACATACTTACTAAAGTAGATATTGTTGGAGGGTTATGAAATGTAACTTTCATGCTCTAAACAAATATCTAAATATAATGACAGACCTTGGGCATAGACCTACCCTCTTGTGCAGAGGCATAACTAGAACCTTCAGGGCACCGGTGCAAGAAACCATAAAGGGCCCCAGCCGGAGCCCTTCTTAATGATCCTGGGGCCCTTTAACCCCAGAGTGGGATGACCACTGGTGTCAGTAGTTTTTTATTTTTATTTTTTTTATACTTTTTTTTACTATTTTATTTTATTATTATTTTGTTAAATTTATTTAACTTTTTAATTTTTTGTTATTTACATTTTTTTTAGGACCCCCGTTGGGGGGCTGTGGTGAAAAATCAGGGGTCTAAACAGACCTCTGATGGAGATCTAAATCTCCATCTCTGCAATCTCTGCAGCACAAAATAAATGAATAGGAATAGCTCTGTACAGAGCTTCCCATTAATTTATAAACAGAACCAGAGTAAACACAGTTTACTATGCCTCAGCTATGAAAAAAAATCACTGACTCTATGTATTAAGACAAGGAAGTAATATTTACTGGCCCCTTTCCCACTCTCCATCCTGACAGCTGGCGGGAGGTGGGAGGGAAAACCCGTCAGCACTGTGGGGAGGGGGGCAGGGGAGCACACAGGGGCTTGGGGCAGTAGGACAGGGATAGGGAGGTGGCCGGGCAGCACGTAGAGCAACTGATGCCCTCCATTTCCTTCCTGCAACCACTGAATTTCTGCAGTAGGGAGAAGAGGAGAAGTGGCATTTAGCAGCTGCATGAATGGATTGGTCCCTCTACATTCCCATGCTCTCGCCACCCTTCCTATCCAGATGTACAGGGGGGGGCACATAGAGCATGGGGCCAGATTGCAAACGTGACCCCTGTGTCCCCTACTCTTTTGGTTGCTGCATCCCGTTTGCAGCTGGACATCCCTCAGAGAGAACAACAGTACATGTGTGGGCTCAAGCCAAGCTTAGACAGGTATCTGGCTTGTCCAGCCTTGACTCTAGGTTGCTAGGTGCAAGAGGAATTTTTATTGCTCTATTTTTATGTCTTTATGTCTGATTAAAACCATACATAATGTGATAAAGGAATAAATCAGCGCAATGGTATAACAAAAAATAGAAAAATAAATAAATTAAAGCTGCTGAACACCAAGGGTCAACCTTCAAAATCCCTCTGCAGAAACATATATAGAAAAAGGTGCAGCGCTAAGACACACTCAAAAATGTACAAATGAAAAAGAAAACATATATTAAATATATTAAATAAAATAGTCCACAGAAGCAGTCCAATGGTGTTTTTCTAAGGTGATGACGGAAGCATGTACATGCAGGTGACAACGTAAAAAGAACAAACTCCCACCACAGAAGGAATGGCCGCTCACCTCACCAAGTGGACCCTTAGATCATAAAGGGTCACTAGAGCCTTCCCACCAGGGGTTAAATGACAGCGATCCTCTGGATAGATTCGTCACACTTGGCAGAGATGCAGGATGGGTGTCAGTAAATCCAACTCAGGCCCATATCACCATCAATCATGTGGATGAAAAATTAAAAGACCATAGTGTTCTCTGCTTGCAAACAATTTATTTAAAAAAATGGGAATATAAAAACTTACACAAGAGAGCACCTGTATCCCGGTGCTAGGAAGGTACAGCATATAACAAAGTGCACAGAATAGGGCTGCGGGTGATGTCACTTTCGTCCGTATGCATTACGTCCTTGTACAGGAATTCTTCAGCGGAACGACCATGACTACAAACACCCGACTTAAATAGGGAGGCAATAGAGTTAACTATCTTCCCATTGGTGGAGCAGGATTTAGTAATCAATAGTAATCTCAAACAACACATCAATAAAAGCAAGCCAGCTGTATGATGTTACAATTATGATAATATTGAGAGTCCTATGGTTATTGGTTCGTTTCCTACCTTTAGGTTTGTATGTGTCTGTCTCCTTCCCCCTTCCTCCTGTGGTCACATGGCATCCAAAGCGTCCACGTGACCTCCGCGCGTCCTCATGACGTCACGGTGCGTCTCATAAACATGACACATCCATAACAGAGACCAGGGGAAGCTGTAGACAAAGTGTTGCCACAGTAACGGCTTAGAAAAAAGCCACGTTACTGCAGCCAATGGCGCAATAGCGCTGAATGCGCTCCAGCCAATAATAAAAGACCAGGAAGTATCCCCGGCCCCATAATGGAAAAAAGGGGAAAAGGAAACGTACAACAATAAAAATAACCGGACCTCGCTCATAAGTGGAGTGAATATCCAACTCAATCATCCATATTAGCTAGACATTATCATAAAAAATGAAAAAAAATGAAAAAATGCTTTCCTAAAGAAAGGGAAACAGTCTAACAAGATGAGGGGGGGGGGGAGAGATTTGAACATAAGATATGTATAAATCCCAAAATGAACGAAAAAATATATATATTGCCACAGCATTACTGGGCAGCATAGGACACCACTCACAGCCCTCTGTGCAACAATAAGACAGATAATATCATAATATACATATAAATTCATGAATGTATACCCTATAAAATAAATATGTACAGGAATAATATAACATACATAAAAAATTTAAAAAAAATTTATATATAAAAGTATATATATATTTTAATTTCTATAAAATCACTCTCCAGAGCGCATAACCAGTTATATAGAAAATGATATTAAAAATTAACGATCAGTAATGAAGCAATTTAAATCAAAATCGACGTTGAGTCCGCCAGGCGTTAATACTTTGGTTTGATATATCCAATAGGATTCGCGACGGCTCAATTGGCGTATAAAATTACCACCCCTCCAATGTTTCATTACTCTCTCAATGCCCCAAAACTTCAAGCTCCTAGGATTCTGCTGGTGAACATGCTTGAAATGGCGAGATACGTTGTGAGTGGTGAGACCTCTTTTTATATTATTTACATGTTCTCCCAAGCGTACGTGTAATGGTCTCGATGTTCTCCCTATATATTGTAAACCACACCCACACTCCAACATATAAACCACCCCTACAGTGTCACATGTGATAAGTTGCTCTATCTTGTGTTCCTTCTGGGTGGCTGTTGCCAAAAAAGATTTTCGCTTTTTAACATTGGCCTTCGAGTGCTTGCAGGGGACACATCTCCCACAAGCATAAAAACCCCCTAAGAAGTTGAAAAGTCTATTTTCTGTGACAATTGGAGGATTGAGGACACCGGGAGCCAAACGATCCCTAAGGGTCGGAGCTCTTTTGTAGATAAACTGAGGGCGGGGAGGGAGGACAGGGCCCAGTACCTTGTCTTGCTTGAGTATAGACCAATTCTTCAAGATGATCTTTTCGAACTTCTTGTATTGGACATTGTAATCCAAGATCATCTTGAAGTTTTGGCCCTCTCTATCATTGGCACGAACTACGTCTGATGTCAAAGTAGATCTTTCCATGGTGCTAATTTTATTAACTTCATCCTTCAAGCCAGATATATCATACCCCTTCTGTTCAAACCTAGAGACCAGGATATCAGACTGTGCGATGAAATCACTACTGGAGGTGCAATTTCGCCGCAACCTAATGAATTGACCCCTGGGGATGTTGCACAACCATGATCTATGGTGGCAACTCCCCAGGGGGATATAAGCATTTCGATCGGTAGGTTTGAAATAGTTACACAGCCTAAAGTTCCCTATGTCTCTGTTTTTAAATAAATTGTTTTTAAATAAATTGTTTTTAAATAAATTGTTTGCAAGCAGAGAACACTATGGTCTTTTAATTTTTCATCCACATGATTGATGGTGATATGGGCCTGAGTTGGATTTACTGACACCCATCCTGCATCTCTGCCAAGTGTGACGAATCTATCCAGAGGATCGCTGTCATTTAACCCCTGGTGGGAAGGCTCTAGTGACCCTTTATGATCTAAGGGTCCACTTGGTGAGGTGAGCGGCCATTCCTTCTGTGGTGGGAGTTTGTTCTTTTTACGTTGTCACCTGCATGTACATGCTTCCGTCATCACCTTAGAAAAACACCATTGGACTGCTTCTGTGGACTATTTTATTTAATATATTTAATATATGTTTTCTTTTTCATTTGTACATTTTTGAGTGTGTCTTAGCGCTGCACCTTTTTCTATATATAAAACCATACATAAGTTATTCTAAAGTGAAAAAGTACTAAACAGTTACTGTAATAAAATATTATGAAATAAGCATAAAGCATAACGATTAAATATTAGAGCTCAATTACAGTGTTATTTTATAAATCAGCCCCACTGTAGTAAAAATAAAGAAAAAGCAACTCGGGCTACAACACTCACCCAAAGACATTGATGTGCACTGATAAGGGGCAATGAGGAACACTGATAAGCAATGGCGTCCCTAGGGGGGGCCAGAGGGGGCCCTGACCCCCCAAAATTATGCTGTGCCCCACCATGTGCCCCCCCCCAAAAAAAATATATATATTTTTTTTTTACAAAAAGGCAATGTCTTTTTGTTTGCATTCGTAGCGGATGTGCCACATCTTACTCAGGCCGCCGCTGGAGTAACACAGTCTCTATTGAGAGGGGGAGTATTCTTCTAGCCTGGACGCGTGGGAAAGTGTGTGCACTGCAGTACACTGTAATCACTGAACTGCATTATCTCCATCTCTTCTCTCCGCCATCTGTCCCTCCCCTCTCCTGTTCTTTCAAGACCTTCACAACTTACTTTCACTTTCAGTTAGGCAGGTAATAGACTATACAAATTTCTTTCCTGCATCCACAGAGTGCAGGAAAGAAACTTGCATGATTCCCCCAACAGCACAGACAGTGGTGACAGGGGAATATCCTTCCTGCCCAGCAATTTTATTTTCCCAACAAACAGTCATTATCACTAGTGGCTATAGCAACCACTAGTGATAATCATAAGAGTATCTGGCAGGCTGGTTGTTCCCAATTTGATCGATCAACTTGGTACATTCAGCCTGCTCATTAATGGTTCAAACCTCAGCCAGTTCCTGATGAACCAGCTGAGATTTAAACTGCCTATGGCTGGTCTTAGCACTTAGGCAGCCCCACTTTTTTAATTTAACTAGTAGGTTGCATTAAAAAAAAAAGAAATGATCCAATTCTCCCATCTACACATTATGGGTGGATGGGGGAATCCTTGCAGTGTGGACCAGTGGTGGAACTACCAGGGTTGCTGTCCTGTCCTGGCTATTCTGAGCGCTGGTCTCTGTCTCCATGGCAGCAGTGGCACATTGGAACCCAGTGCTGGTTACTTTATGAGGCTGATGTACAGGAAGGCCAGCACAATTTGTTGTTAGAGATGGGCAGGGCATGTTCAAAATCCCACATGCCCGAGCCCGCCAGGAAGCCCACACTGCACAGCACTAAGCACAGGCAGTGAGACATTTCCCGGTCCGCAGCTGCACAGATCAGGAATGTCTCACTGCCTGTGATTAGCCTTGTGCAGTGTCGGCTTCCTGGTGGGATCGGGCATGTGGGATTTCAAACACACCGAGCCCATCTCTAATGGTTGTAGAGTAGACAGTTGACCTCCCTGCAGGTTGCTTAGCAGCAGTGCAGCCTTCTCTGACATGCTGATCGTGATGCAATCCAGGTGATGCTCTTAGTTCAATCCTAGTGTTAAATATAGTGATTTTATTGATCAAAGCCCACACCTTACAGGCAAAGAGCCCACATGGCTGCTGAACATACGGTGGATGTGGTTGTACTGTTGATGCTAATAAATACTGTGTTTATTAGATCTGACTGGGAGCATCACCTGGATCACATCCTGATCAGCATGTCAACAGAGAAGGTTATACAGCATTACTGCTGCTAGGTGACCAGCTGGGGGCTCGGCTCTCTACAACCAATAGTGCCAGCCTTCCCCTGCATGCACCCATAATGTCACCAGCACTAGGTCCTAATAGACTGCTGCCACTGTCAAGGAGACAGATGCCAGACCAGCACTATCAATAGCAGGGGCAGGACAGCAAGAGGAGGCTGGGGAACACCACAGTGGCAGAACACAAAGGCCCGGTGGCAAGACAACCTTTGCAACCCTGATAGTTCTCCCACTGCTTTGGACCTTTATATTTTCTTGGTATGCTGGTGACATATATCTCTTGTTTTCTGCCACCCTGGGGATCGTAGTAAAATTGCATTTTATAGTTTCCCCCCTACTTTAGTCCCTGTCCCCCCATGTGCCCCCCCCTAAATATGAAAGCTGGAGACGCCACTGCTGATAAGTGACACTGTTGGGCACTGATGGGGGGCATTGATGAGCACTGCTATGTGGCACTGATAAACAGCACTGATAGACAGCATTGGTGAGCACTGATAGGCAGCACTGATGGGCACTGATAGACAGCATTGATGAGCACTGATAGGCTGCACTAATGGGCACTGATAGGTGGCATTAATGAGCACATAGATATGACAATTGCCTTATAGTTCTAGTGATACTGTCAAAACTGAGCAGCGATAAATGTCCTCATGCACAATTTCCCCTCCCATCAATACCTAATTCTTTTTTACAATATTCAAACACTTTATTTGGCAGTTTTTTAATGAACTCTGCTAATCCTCACTGGTGCCACTTCCGTGTGTGGCAGCAGATGATGCCTGAACTGACTGGTGGCCTCTTCCTCACATCATGATGATATGCAGACTGTCACTGAAAAGCCAATAAGAAGTGTTTTATTTTACCCAGTCATTGGCATGGACACCTAAGAAAGGACTCCCTTATGTGACCACAGTTTTAAGTATGTATATGCGCCTTTAGCGCATTTTTTTTTTCATCCTTTATTTATTGTATTCTTAAATACTGTACGGTGCAGCTGTACCTAGGCATCTATACACATAAGAGGGCATGCCCATTTAGTCACAGTACAACAATATGACTTTATCTCATTTTATTTAAAACTAAAATAGTAATTACAGTGGTTTGGGATTGGGTTAAAGGATTATGGATTCTTTTAGTTGCACGTGGTTAAAGTGTATGTATAGTGTGTGTATAACTAAAACTTATTTTTTTTGCTTTGGCTTGAGTAGGAAAGAATTAAAACACATTTTCACTTCCTGTCTCAGAGATGCAACAAGAATTTAGAGTAAATCGTCCACAATTAGGGCAATTCCTCCCTTGGTCTGGGGATAACTCTGAAATATTTAATTTCCCCTCATATTCTCTCTCGGTAACTAAAGTCATCATTACGACTAGAGGGGTGAATCTGCCCAATGGGAACAAATACAGCAGTAAAAACTTTACAGAGGGTATAACAATTCCCCACTCTATCCAAAACTAAAAAATCACAGCATTTACATGGTAAAAATAGGAAACAGTGTGTAAACATCGGTTCTCTCACACAGATCGGCTGTGAGAGTAGAGCGAACTGTTGCTGCAGCCTGTGAGTGCCTGACACAGTGCATGTACACTCACAGACTGCAGTGCCAGCCTGCCCCAATCACTGCCCCAGGTGTAGTACTAATAAACAGTACAGCCGACCCCGTCACTTGTTCCAGTGTCGCCAGTGCTCACAATAACATTGCCATACACCATACCAATGTCCTAATCACCGCCATACCAGTGTCTTGATCACCACCATACCAGTGTCCTAATCACCGCCATTCACCATACCAGCTCCCCTGATCACCACCATGCGTCATACCAGCGTCCTGGTCACCGCCATACATCATGCCAATGTTCTGATCACCACTATATGCCATACCAGTGCCCTGATCACCACCATATACCATACCATTGTCCTGATCAACACCACATCATACCAGTGTCCTGATCATCACCATATGCCAAATCAGCATCCTGATCACCGCCATACGCCATACCAGCATCCTGATCACCGTCATATGCCATACTAGTGTCCTGATCACCGCCAAACACCATACCAGCGTCCTGAACACTGCCATAGGCCATACCAGTGTTCCGATCACCGCCATACCAGATTCCTGATCACCGTCATAACCCATACCAGCATCCTGATCATTGCCATATGACATACCAGCGCCCTGATCACCTTCATACACCATACCAATGTCCTGTTCACCACCATATCCCATACCAGCATTCTGATTACAGTCTTACGCCATACCAGCATCCTGATCTCTGCCATAACCCATACCAGCATCCTGATTACAGCCATACCAGTGTTCTGATCACTGCCATATCAGTACCAGTGTCAACAGAGCCAGTGTCTCCAATTGTTTCCACTCTCCTGGTGCTCTAGGGCCTCCAGAAATGTGATAGATAAACAGGAAATGAAATGCGTAATTTATGCCCCCTAGAACACCTTAATCCCTTCCTGTCCCATGACGTATACGTACCGGTGATTCCAACGCTGGTAAAAAATAAAAACCCATTGGTGATTAAATACCACAAAAAGAAGGCTCTATCTGTCTAAAAAAAAGATAATTTCATTTGGGTACAGTGTTTGCGTGCCTAAATAATTGTCACTAAAAGTGTGACAGTGCTGTAAGCTGAAAATTGGAAGGGTGTGAAAGTGTCCGGACTTGAGGTGGTTAAATTCCATTCATTTTTACTTTCCAACATTTTAATTATTAACAGCTTGCCTGTTCAAATTTTCACTTGACAGATTTTTGTTCGTATAGGCTGGTTTCTGAAATACCGCTTCCTCTTATTGTTAATGCAGTATCACATAAAGCCAGTATAATAAATATTAAAATGTTATTTTCAAAACATTGGTTCCAATCAAGATCTGGTGTTATAATTCCTTACAGACACCACACATATCTGGGTCAAAATGTCTACCTGTAGACTGTAAACAAAAAAGGGAAAGGAGTGTAATGAGATGTCAGAAAATGCCCCGAAGTGCATCCTCTGCACTTTTTTACATCAGACATTGAATGTCCATTGGGAGTACTGAAAAAAAAATAACAATGGATGAGAGCTTAAAGAATAATGATGCCTGCCAGTGACATTCTGTCATTGCAATATGGAAGAAATAGCCCTTGCAGCCTAATTAGTCAGTAAGATCAGTCTACAACCCTTACAAGCATACATTCTAAAGGAAAAGAAGATGTCAAAGTTTGCTTGTGTAGGGACTTATAAGAAATGACCCTCCCCAAGCAGGCTATGATGTTAAATCTGCTAGCAATTAGGAGAACCAGAACCTTTGCTAAGTGGAATGCCGCGTACACATGAGCGGATTTTCCGTCAGAAAAATCTTGGATGGTTTTTCTGACGGAATACCGCTCAAGCTTGGCTTGCACTTTTGACCATCAAGAACGTGGTGACGTACAACACTACGATGAGCCGAGAAAATGAAGTTCAATGCTTCCGAGCATGCGTCAAACTGTTTCCAAGCATGCGTAGGAATTTTGTGAGTCGGAATTGCTACAGACGATCGCAATTTCCGATCAGAACTTTTTCAGACCGAAAAATTGAGAACATGCTCTCAATCTTTTGCTCGCTGGAATTCGGCCAGCAAAAGTCTGATGGAGCATACACACGGTCGCATTTTCCAACTAAAAGCTCTCATCAGTCTTTTGCTGGCCGAATTTCCGATCGTGTGTACGGGGCAGAAGAGTGGATTTGATAGTAAATTTGCCAGTGCCCGCACCCAGCATAGAGCCCCCAGTGAGAGGAATCCCTTCCTGGAAAATTAACTAGTAATCTAAGCATTTGGAAACACAAGAATTACTGCACCCATCATATAAAAATAAACCATACCTTTACAGATATACACCAGTATGGAAATAGTATAAACTTTATACATAAAAAAAATGTGGAATAGTACATACATCCAATATGCAAACATGTAACATTAGCAAATTAACCCAACAGCAGTCCTGGTAGAGTTGTATTCATATATTTGGCTATATATAGCTTTTTAACTTTTTTTTTTAGCTTTTTACCTTCTGGTGAAAGTGGCAACAAGGTCCAGTTGCAGGGCTCTTGGGAAGATAGTAAGATTGTCATGTGTGTTGGTTCCGAAGAGCTGAATACTGAATCAGTGATGATACGTGAGATCCTCCAACTGGCACCTGATCAGCCGGAGAAGTTGATTCTAAAAGTGATTGTTATTTTTATTGAAAAAAAAACAATTCTTTACAAACATGTTATACTTACCTGCTCTGTTGCAGTGGATTTACACAGAGCAGCCAGGATCCTCCTCTTCTCGGGTCCCTCTTAAGTGCTCCTGGCCCCTTCCTCCTGCTGAGTGTCCCCACAGCAAGAAGCTTGCTATGGGGGCACCCGAGCCGAGTCACAGTGCCCTGTGTCCATTCAGACACGGAGCTGTGGCTCGGTCCCACCCCTCTCTCTCCTTATTGTCTGACTGACTTTGATTGACAGCAGTGGGAGCCAATGGTGATGTGTCTCAGCCAATCAGGAGGAAGAGGCTCAGACAGCTGTGACACTTGTGGATATCACTGGACATAGAGGGGGCTCAGGTAAGTATTAGGGGGGCTGAGGGGGGCTGCTGCACAAAGGCTTTTTATGTTATTGCATAGAATGCAATAAGATAAAAAACCTTCTGACTTTACAACTCACACATTAAGTCTCACTCACATGGACGCACTTAAGGACTGGTTCACACTAGTGCAAATTCAGATGGTACTTAAGTTGCAAATAATTGCATGACAATGGAAATCACATTGTTTTCAAGGGTGGCCATTAACAGCAATACAGCAATACTATTAACAGCAATACTACTGAGCACCGAGCAATTGTGGAAAAGGTTCCTGTACTACTTTGGTGTGATTCCAGCATCATTTTGACATGCAATTTGATGCAATCATGAAGCTATTTGGAAAGTGATTTAATTTTTTTAATCCTCAACTCTCCTCCCAGGCAAAAGTAGTAGTAGTACTAGTAGCAGCAGTAAAAGCAGTAGCAATAGGCACAGGCAAAAAATCATGTCTAAAAATTCACAGCAGTAAAAACAAGTCAGAATTGCAAAGAAGTCACGCTACATAATACCACCTGAAATCAAATAAAAACAGCATTGCGCTAGTGTGAACCAGGCTATATGTTTACCTGTGTAAGGGCTGTGTTTTGCCTGCATGGGATGCACTGATATTCCATGCATCTACGGTCCGTTCTATTTATGTCAATTGAGATGCAGCAGCTGTACAGATACAGCCGCTGCTCCCAATTTGATATCCAAGTGGGTACATGTGCATGTCCCTAAATTCACCTGTAGCTGCCAATCAGCTACCAGATGCTCAGCCTGGCTCAAACCCTTTGTAGTTTACTGAGCCCTGAGCTAAATCTCTCTAGAGAACCCCAGACCAAAAGACAAAGCATTTAACTAAGGTAACAGAAGCTGCATATCAACTTTGTTTTAATAAAGAGGTTCACCTATACCGTCATACTTCAGGTACACACAGAAGCTGTAACAGTAAAATTATTAGAACACAGGAACACTTTCCTAATAGTCTCTGCATCTGGTTTGAAAGAAATACAGCACTGGTTCCTGCATTATTTATCATGTGGCCCAATTCTGTCTCTTCTTCCTGGAAACTCCCTTTCCTTTCCAAAGTGAAAATGACCTTGCAAAGTGAAAAGACAATTTGTCTTTAGTAAATCAACCCAGCGGATCAATATGTGATTAATTTACTAAAGGCACATTGGCTGTTCATTTGGCAAGGGGAACTTATTGAATGAGATGAATCTCTGCTGAATTCCAACATCTAGACTTGTGCAAGAAAAAAACGGTACACTCCCTCTTTCCTCCATGCTCCTTTTTGCACGTTGTACTTGGCCAATGCCGAGGATAAGACGAGAGGAGTGGCAATTTTATTCTCCAAACACTGCAAATTTTCAGTTCAGTCATAACACAGAGACCTGGAGTGAAGATTTCTTCTTGTAAAAGGTACTATTGATGACCGACTATACTTGTTCATATCTTACTATGCCCCCAATAAGGGACAGTCAAGGTTTTTCCGACAAATGCTTTCCATCCTTGGCCCGATGATGGATGGCATCATAATCAGGGGCGGAGACTCCAATACGGCTTTTGATACCGTGCTGGACAAATCCAAACCCACTAGTACACGACTGATCAGACCTAGCAAAGCTAGCGTCCACATAGCGCGACTGATTTTCCAGTCTAACTTGACTGACACATGGAGGGAACTAAACCCAACCACCCGGGACTTTACCCACTTCTCGCATCCACACCAGTCTTACTCACGCATTGATCATATCCTCATCTCCACTCGCCACATTCCATCGGCCCTCGCATCCAAAATCTTAGATGTAGCCTGGTCGGACCAGCGCATGGTTCTATTAACGTTACGCCGTGACATCCCTAGACAACGCACCTCCCATTGGACACTCAACCAATCCATCTTAAATGACCCCATCAGAGTAACAGAAATACAGGGGGCTCTACGGGAATACTTTCACCTCAATGATGTGGGGTTATTTTGGCGGAGACCCTCTGGGCGGCACACAAAGTTACCATTAGGGGTAAGCTAATGCAAATTGCAGCTCAACGAAAAAAGAAAGGTTGGGAGACATAGAGAGACTTGAGAGAGAATTCTACACTCTGAGCAAACAACACAAAAAGGACCCTAACAAAGTCCCTGGGCCTGCTCCTGATGCTGCCCGGGTGGCTCTAAACTTGGCCCTTATGGCAAAAGCTGATAAGTCCATCAGATGGACTGGGGCCAAATTCTACCAGAGAAGGAACAAAATAGGACCCCTTCTCATTTCAAAACTATCTCCTAGATTTTATTCTCATTCCCTACCCAAAATTAGACAGGCTAACGGCACTTTTACCCTGAATCCACAGCGCATAATGATGGCCTTTCAGGAATTTTATACAGACTTATATAGAGCAAACAAAAACATAAACCTCACTTGAGTAGAAGAATTCCTGGAGGAATTAAACTTGCCTACATTGAATGATAAACACAGAGTGGAAATAGAGGCTCCAATTTCTGAGGAGGAGGTTGCAGAGGTTATTAAATAGGTAAAGGGGGGAATGGCACTGGGGCCTGATGGGTTCTCCACGCCCTATTATAAAACATTTTCTGAAAACCTAACACCTTATCTCACAAAATTTTTCAATTTAATGATCAAGGGTTCCCCTATAGGAAACCAACTTAACATGGCATATATATCCGTAATCCCCAAACCAGGTAAAGACGCTAGTCAAATTGGAAACTATAGACCCAAATCCTAACTAAAGTCTTAGCAAAACGTCTAGCATCATTTATTGGACTCTATGTCCATAAAGACCAGGTTGGGTTTATTCCTGGTCGCCAGGGACCAGACCAAGTGAGAAGAGCAGTGGACCTCATATCGGTACTACAATCGGACTGGGTGGGGGGCAACAAACAAGAGGGCATGTTGTTATCGTTGGACCTTCAGAAGGCCTTCGATTTGATATCCTGGCCATATCTCTTTGCGGTATTACGCAGCTGGGGTTTTGGCCCGAATTTGATAGGGATCCTTGGGGCTCTATATTCAGAGCCTGAGAAAAGAGTTAGACTTCAAGGGCTCTTCTCTGACCCGATAAAGATAGCCAGGGGCACACACCAGGGATGCCCGCTGTCTCCCCTGATATTCGCCATAATAATATAATCGCTGGTAATCGCTATCCGTAAACACCCAAATATCGGGGGGGGGGGGGTACAGTGTGGCCACACTACACATAAATGCACCTTATTTGCAGATGACCTTCTGCTCTTTGTAACCTCCCCATCCTCCTCTCTCCCAACAATATGCACACTATTAAACAAATTTGCAGTAATTTCGGGCCTCCAGGTCAATATGTCCAAGTCCCAGGCTCTGAATGTATCTCTCTCGGGCTCGCTGGTCTCCCACCTACAGAAAACCTATAAATGTGAATGGAGTGATACCTCCATTAAATACAAACTACCCCCCAATGTACCGTAAACTAGAAGCTGATCTCGGAAGCTGGGGATCTCATGATATAACTTGAATGGGTAGAATTAACTTGGTTAAAATTACCCTCCTACCCAGACTGCTGTATTTGTTCCGCTCCCTCTCTATACCAATTAGACAGGATCATCTTAAAGCCTTTCAGAGTAAAATCACTAAATTCATATGGCATAAGAATGGTCCTTGCCTTTCGAGTCGCAACCTATTTAATCTTCCCACACAAGGGGGGCTGGGGCTTCTGAATCTCCTATGGTATTACCAGACCATACGGTTAGCGCAATTGTCCACCATATACCTCAAAACTGAGAAACCAGACTGGATAACCATAGAGAGACAAGTAGTACCTACGTTCACCCTAGGTTATTTGTTATGGTGCCCACCCAAAAGTAGACCCCCCCATTCTTTCTCCAACCCTTTTCACATTCACTTTCCCTGTGGGATTCACTAAGGAAGCTTCCCTCTCTGGTCTCTGAGTCCCAACCACTAGCTAATCTATTCCAAAAAACCCTTTTCCAGCCTGGCATGGACATTAGAGCGTTCAAGTGGTGGCTGGACAAGGGAGTGTACCGCATTGGACATTTCTTCTCCTGTACCCCTTAAACATTTTGAAAATAAACTAGAGACCCCTTACATGGAAAGGTTTAGATTCCACCAGATCTCTTGCTTCATTCATTCCATTTGGAAAAACAAACCTAACCCACCAGGGTTTACAGGATACAAACGCTGGTGCGGTCAAGCCATGGAGCAGAGGGGAGGGATTTCTATAATCTATGAGTTTAAACAAACTACCCTACATGATTGCTTGGGAAAAGGACCTCCAGAATTAGAGGACTGGCACGAATCCTATTCTCGCTCAATCAAGGGCATCTACAATACCTCACTCTTGAAGGCCAATGTCAAACTCTTTACGAGGTGGTACCTGGTGCCGACTAGATTGGCTTCTATGTTCCCATCCACATCACCTTTGTGTTTCAGGGGATGCCAAGGCCTGGGTTCCATGATCCACATATGATGGGAATGTCCCAAACTTTGTGGGTTCTGGAATAAAGACTTCCACCTTATCCGCAGGGTCACAGGTTGTGCTATCCCTCAAATACCGGCAATAGCCTTGCTTAATGGCCTAGCACCATGCGTCCCCAAAATTACTCGCAAACTCATTCTGTTTATTTTGACAGGGGCTAAAATGACTATAGCTAAAGCATGGAAGCTACCCACAGTATCTCTTTTATCCATGAAAAGAAAGATTTCCTGGATAATGGCACAAGAAAAACTGGTCAGTTCTATCTTGGATACAACTCCCCAGTTTAAAGCAATATGGGAACCCTGGGCTCAATACATGGGAATATCCCTAATCCTAGGTATTGCTGGCAACTCACGTCGCTGATCACTGGGACTTGCATCTGATAGAAAGGCACCTCCTATTCTCCTCCTCTTTTCTCCCAATCAATTTTTTCCTTCTCTTTGATCTTTTCTCCCTTCTTTATGGTTTTAGCATGAGTCCGCATGATGGACACTGGCTTATAGCTTTCTGTTTAGGTCCATATGTTATATCCTAAACCAACAAAGATTAGGTCTTATGTCTTCTTTAGAGACTGGGATACTCTGCATACATGTTATTATAGTAGGACGAAGATACTTTTTCGCATCCCCAGGAGATCCTCCTAAGGCCTCCACTAGACATGGAGAGACAAGGCCTCGCTGGACACAGTATGATCCCTTTTGGGGTGTCCGGAGGGGAGCAGGGCCTCAAAACTCCTCAATGCAGCAATACATACCATGTACCGACGAATGGTTAGAGTATTGTAACATTTCTAACTTTCTCTTCTCTATACAGGTTACCGATGTGCCTACCAATGTTACACTGTTACATTATGTGACTTTTTTGTTACTATTGTTGATCTGTTGAAATTAAAACTATAGTGCAGTCATTGTACAGTTTCTAATACAGTGTAGATGGTGTACACAGTATCTAATACAGTGTGTACAGTTTCTACTACACTTCTGGTGGTGTACACAGTACACAATATAGTGCAGCCATAGTACAGTTGCTCATACAGTGCAGGCGGTGTACACAGTATCTAATACAGTGTGTACAGTTTCTACTACACTTTTGGTGGTGTACACAGTACACAATACAGTGCAGCCATATTACAGTTGCTAATACAGTGCAGGCAGTGTACACAGTACCTAATACAGTGTGTACAGTTTCTACTACACTTCTGGTGGTGTACACAGTACACAATACAGTGCAACCACAGTACAGTTGCTAATACAGTTCAGGCGGTGTACACAGTATCTAATACAGTGTAGTGTGGTGTTGCAAAACAAAATATACATCATGTCCGGAAGGCCACCAAGGAGAGGCAGACACTCACAGGCCACTAAAAGAGGGCAAGCAGCCTCTGTCTCTACAGGTTGTGGACATGGTGCAACCGCTGCAGGTGGCCTCGGGGCATGCTTGTCCTTTTTTTCTGCTGCTGGCCATGTTATTGAGCCAGAACATGCAGAATAGTTGGCGGAGTGGATAACAAAACTGTCCTCATCCTCCTCATCCTCTGTCACCCAGGCTCAGAGTAGTTTGCCTTCCAACGCAGCTGCCAAAAAGGCCTATTCCACTGGCTCCTTGTCCACAGTCACTCCTTCCGTAGCCCCACCATCATGCACAGAGATGTCCCCAGATTTATTCAACCACAGTTTTGGGTACATGTTGCTGCAGGATGCGCAGCAATTTGAAGGCTCCCATGTTGATTCCTAGGTTTTGGAAGAGAACAATGTTAGCCTAGAGAGAGGGGGTGCCCAAGAAGGACAAGAAACTGTCAGTCATGTTCCCCCAGCTGCAGCATACTGAGAAGTTTGCTCCAGTGACGAGGAGGGAGGGGATGATGAGGTCACTGACTGTACTTGGGTGCCTGAGAGAAGAGAGGAGGAGGAGTTACAACTCCAACAAGGCAGGATGTCCTCTAGGGAGCAGCTTAAGGGCAGGGACGTAAGCTTTCCTTCACAGCACACTGGGTAACTGCTGGCAGCTGGGAAGGATGGAGGACAGGGTTCAGTGTTGTTAGAGCTTGTTCGGCCACCACACCTCCATAATGCTAATGGTGATTTTGCCAATCCCCTGCAGCTCCACGTTGCCTGACAACATATATTAACCCTCACTTGCCCGGCTTCCCTGTGCTCCTGTTCATGCTAGCCCTCTGCTTTTTTTTCTTTTTTGCTTCGGGCTATACTGGCATGTCTATTCACTGCAACACACCTTTGCACAGCATAATGATGTGAACAGTTGTTTAAACAAAAAATGAATTGTCCCTGACAATGCCTAAATGTACACTAAGCTGCACATGTGCAGCACACTGTACATTGAAACAGTTGAACAGGCACATACAATTCCTTTATTGCAGAAGAGACATACAGTATGTCTCTCCAATGTTAAAAAGTCTGCCTGTTCACAATTTTTTTACTTTTGGTTTAAGTACCACTTTAAATAAAACATCAAGATAATGATTGTCTATATGGCAGTCTAAGTTAAATAGACATACGGTATGTTAACGTCATTTCAAAGATGGGTGTTTAAAAATCTACTGAGAATAAATGAAGGTGAACAGATGCACATCTGCCTCAGATTTCCTTAATTACGACTCCATTCCTGTCTGTCGGTACAGAACTTTGTTGTATTGGAAGGTTTTTTGCTGTGTACCTAAACATGACAGGTCTGATGTGGAATGGATCTTACTCTTATGTTCACATCTAAGCACATACAGTATGTACTAATTGGTCCATAACAACATGGAGTAAAAAAAGTTAAGAAGTGGCACAAATATAGAGATCATGTATCCTTTCTTGTAAATATATAATATTTCCGATATAGGATTTTTTTTTTTTAAAGTATCTGATAAAAATTCATAGGTAGAAGACATTCAACTTAAATCATCTGAAATAGATAACTCATTAATCACTATAGTAATACAATACATTTCTGTATTTAAATTCCTCTATATAAAACTATTGATTAATTTGTATATGTATAAAAATATTCACGCTTTTTTTGCATTTTTTGTTCATTTTAAAGCTCAATAAATTGCAAAGCAATAGTGACTAATGCCCTGTACACACAATAGGATATTCCGATGGAAAATGTTTGATAGGACCTTGTTGTCAGAAATTCCGACTGTGTGTAGACTCCATCACATATTTTCCATAGGAATTTTTGTCACACAAAATTTGAGATCTGGTTCTCAAATTTTCCAACAACAAAATCCATTGTCGGAAATTCAGATCGTGTGTACAAAATTCCGACGCACAAAGTGCCATGAATGCTCGGAATCAAGCAGAAGAGCAGCACTGGCTATTGAACTTAATTTTTCTCGGCTCGTCGTAAGTGTTGTACGTCACCGCGTTCTTGACGTTTGGAATTTCCGACCAACTTTGTGTGACTGTGTGTATGCAAGACATGTTTGAGCCAACATCCGTCTGAAAAAATCCCATGAATTTTGTTGTCGGAAAATCCTATCGTGTGTACAGGGCATTAGGTGCCAAAGGAACTAAATCAAGTAAACTATTTCTTTATTATAATAATTATAAATATTTAAATTCTCCATTTCTGTCTAAATAATCAATTGGAGCCCTGGTTCACATTGGTATGATTTGACATGCGATTTGACATGTGAAATCGGTGGCAATTGAAGGCAATGGCACCATCCTAATCGGTGCAACGCTGCATTTGCAGTGCCGCACCGATTTCAAAAAGTAGTTTCTGTACTTGCAGAATGTTTGTGGGTTTCCTTGAACAGAATGACCAGTTCCAAATCCCTTTACAATAGGATGAAGACTTCTACCTAACTACTTAACTTGGCACTATGACACCACACATGTCAATAGCAAAGAGAACACCAGAACCAATATACTGTATGAGTTATTTTAATAGGACAGTTTACATCTCTATACCTTTAGAGGTTCTAATCTTAAAGCGGAGGTCTGCCCACCCCATGAAAAATTAAAAGTCAGCAGCTACAAATACTGCAGCTGCTGACTTTCAACTTACCTGTCCAGGGAGCCCGCGACATCAGTAACGCAGCCGATCTTCGGATCGGCTGTTGGGTGCACTCGCTGCCATTGCTGGTAAGGGAATTATAATTGGCCCAGCGGTGGAGGAAGGAGGAGGAGGGGGTTGAACTCCCTGTCTCCCGGAAGTGAGGAAGGGGACCTGTCAAAAACAGGCCCCTTTTCCCCCCTCCTCCCTGAAAGGTGCCAACTGGGGCACTGGCGGTGGGGAGGAGATGAACAAGCGGAAGTTCCACTTTTGGGTGGAACTCCGCTTTAAACACAACTGTAACATGCTACCATAAGTTCAAGAACTTGACATGGTGGGAAATGTATATTATCTTTTTACTTCATTTCATATTGGCATCTAAACCAACAAATTGTTCTGTTCTAAAAGGAATTAAGAGAAGGATCCCTTTGCAATGATAAAATAGAATGGATAGAATTGGTAGACAAAAAAGCAAATAAAACCTTCCAAGTTAAACTGCCATGTCATGTAATTTAAGTGTTTGTATGTACCATTAGCTTTTTGGGTTGCAGTGGAATTAACAGAAGATGATCCAAGAGGAAACCACTGTTAGAGGACAAACATTAAAAAAAACATCCTGGAGTTTATAGTATAGGAATTCATTTTAGAAAGATTTCCTTTGGACAGATGGGACAAAATGTGTGCTTTTTGGCAATTTGCATCAGCTCTATATTCACTGACAAAACATGGGAAGGGTACCAACAAATTTTACCATGTCTGTCGTTTATTATATTTGGGCATGTGGATGTGATACCTCATTCAGGGGTGCACTGTCATTTATGTGTGCAGTCAATGTACAAAACAAATACCGAACAGCAGTTGATATTTTTTTGTTCTACCAACATTTTACATAATATCAACTTCTGTTCTGTATTTTATTCAATGGTGTTTGTTTTGAGATGGTCTGATTGTTTTTCAAGGTTATCACTGATGTGTCTGATTTCTGAAAGAACATCAGCCTGAGGTCTCATGCACGCTGGACTTTTTTGGATGTTTTTACAGCTGCTTTTTTCTACAGTCAATAAATTCTCCAGCATGTTATCCTATGTGCAGAGGCGTAACAAAAACCTTCAGGGCCCTGGTGCAAGAAACCATTAAGGGCCTCCCTAACCCAGGGGCGGATCCAGGGGGGGGGGCAACGGGGCAATTGCACCCCCCGAGAAAACATTAAAGACTGGGCTGAGTGTGCCCCAGGTAACCAGATCTGCTCTGGTTACCCGGCCAGCAGATGGGCTGAACAACTAGCAGCCATTCTAAGCATGAATTGCTGTTCAGAACCCTCGGGACTGCACTCTCCGCCCCCTGTACCTCCCCCTGAAGTTTTTCAGCCTCTCTCCTGCAGGCTGCTGCTTGAGTGGGTGGGGTGGGGATGTGCCTTTTCCCCCAGATCACGCTTGTCTGGAAGAGGGAGATGTGTGCAGTTGCTGAGCAGAGATCCATGTGAAAGTTCCTGGAGGTGAGCTTGGCTGCTAGCACTACATTGCGGGGGTTGTTTACAGGCACCTCTATGCTGAGTTACTGCAGCTTATCATAGAGGTGCTGTTAGATGACAAATGAGAGCTTCATCTATTTTCATGACAAGTAAAAAATATAACTCATTAAAAGATTATGACTGCCCCTGGTGTATGCCCTCCTGACCCCCCTCCCCAGTGTATAATTGTATGCCCTCCTGAATCCCCCCCAGTGTATCAGTGTATGCCCTCCTGAATTCCCCCCCCCCCCCAGTGTATCAGTGTATGCCCTCCTGAATCCCCCTCCCAGTGTATCAGTGTATGCCCTCCTGAACCCCCCCCAGTTTATCAGTGTATGCCCTCCTGAATCCCCCCCCCCCCCCCAGTGTATCAGTGTATGCCCTCCTGAATCCCCCCAGTGTATCAGTGTATGCCCTCCTGAATCCCCCCCAGTGTATCAGTGTATGCCCTCCTGAATCCCCCCAGTGTATCAGTGTATGCCCTCCTAAATCCCCCCCAGTGTATAAGTGTATGCCCTCCTGAATCCCCCCCAGTGTATGCCCTCCTGAATCCCCCCCAGTGTATCTGTGTATGCCCTCCTGAATCCCCCCCAGTGTATCTGTGTATGCCCTCCTGAATCCCCCCCCAGTGTATCAGTGTATGCCCTCCTGAATCCCCCCCGTGTATCAGCATATGTCCTCCTGAATCCCCCCCGTGTATCAGCATATGCCCTCCTGAACCCCCCCCCCCGTGTATCAGCATATGCCCTCCTGATCCCCCCACCAGTGTATCAGTGTATGCCCTCCTAATCCCCCCCCAGTGTATGCCCTCCTGAATCCCCCCCAGTGTATCTGTGTATGCCCTCCTTTTCCCCCCCAGTGTATGCCATCCTGACCCCCCCAGTGAATGCCCTCCTCATCCCCCCAAGTGAATGCCCCCCCAATCCCCCCCTAGTGTATGCCCTCCCGACCCCCCCCCCCCCCCCAGCGTGTGCCCTACTGTTCCCTGCACACCACCCTACATACTACTGACCTCTGTACACTACCCTTCCTACTACTGACCTCTGTACACTACCCTTCCTACTACTGACCTCTGTATACTACCTTACATACTACTTACCTCTGTACACTGTATTACACGGTATTATACATTCAATTAATTTCCGTAAGCAACACCTTATTTTCTGGCAGTGCCCCTCCCGAGACTAGACTCTGGATCCGCCCCTGCCCTGACCCAGTCCTGACTCCCGAAGCCCTTTGCATTGGTCCTAGGGCCCTTTACTCTCTTTGCGGGGCCCTTTATTATGGTAAACAACAAAAGAGAAGAAAATGTGGCCAAGGAGACACCAACTCAGGCTACCCTGTATTAGAAATGTATAAAAGTTTATTTTCAAATAATCATAAATATACCCAACAATAAGAGATATGATCAAAATAAAAAAACAGAAGGAAAAAAAAAATGGAAAATAAATTAAATACTACCACCGGTCAGACCCAAAGGAACCCTCCCAGATCCCTCTCAACCCCCCCCCCCCCCAAAGAGACAAGAAAGCTAAACCAGCCTGCATGGAAAATACCCAGTAAAACAATACATAAAGGCAATGCACTAATACCTCTGTCAGAAAAGCAACTGGGGCAACTCAGGGCAGTCTTTAATATTGATTGGACCCTGGGCAAACATTTCCTTTGGGCCCCCCAGCTCCCCCCCCCCACTTTGAGACATACAATAAATTGCAGCTAAACTCCAAATCAGGTCAGGCAGCAATTGCGATTGCTTACCAGAGGTCACAGCATATGATTACTGCTCATTGACTAGATGCTAGAGGTTACAGCACACATTATGACTCATCAATTAGTTGCTAGAGGTTTACAGCACACATTATGACTCATCGATTAGTCGCTAGAGGTTACTGCACACCATTTCTGCTAACCAATTGGTTGCTAGAGGTTACTGCACATCATTGGTTGCTAGAGGTTACATGCTAACCACTCACTCATTGGTTGCTAGAGGTTACATGCTTACCGCAGACTGGTTGCTAGAGCTAACATGCTTACTGCTCACTGATTGATTGCTAGCAGTTACTGTGCATCATTACCACTTATTTATTGGTTGCTAGAGGTCACAGCACATCAATACAGCTCACTGATTGGTTACTGAAGGATACAGCACATCATCTCCTCACTATCTGCACACCATGGACTGGGAAGGTGAGGGGATCAGCCAATAGACAGAAAACTCCTATAACTTGCTATTAGCAATGAGCAGAGCACATACAGCTATGAAGGTTACCTGACTGCAGCTTGGAACAGAGCCCAATAGGAGTAGTATCCCCGAAGACAGGCTGACAGAAATAAATTACTAATTATGCTAATTTGCTTTTCTAACTTTTCTAGCCTGGGTGGAATCTGAGCGCAATGCTCTGCCCTGCAAGTCCACTTTTGTGAAGCCTATTAGAGCCTATAGTGAATTCTGCTTCCCGATTGTCCCCGTTTATAGCAAACTATGGTTTACAACCTTCCATGTTGCCTGACTCAATTGTTCCGCAGAGCATCCCTGCGTTAGAGGAGCATCTCCATGGTCTTTCTTTAACTTGGGCACAAGTCCAGGAGGCTTTGCGACATGCCAATGATAGGTATAGACTCCATGCTGACCGCAAATGCCTGTCTGTGCCTTCCTACCAGGTTGGGGACATGGTCTGGCTGTCATCTCGAAACCCCATGAGAAGTATTGTGACATGGATGTGGCATGGATGAGTAATGATGTGGCACGGATGAGCACTGATGTGACACGGATGAGCACTGATGTGGCACGGATGAACACTGATGTGGCATGGATGAGAACTCATGTGGCATGGATGTGACGTGGATGAGCACTGCTGTGACATGGATGAGCACTGCTGTAGCAGAGAGAAACACTGCTGTGGCATGGATGAGGCATGGGTGAGCATGAATGAGCCATGGATGACCTATGGATGAGTCAAGGATGGAGCACGGATGAGCACGGGTGGAGCATGGATGGAGCATGGATTGAGTACGGATTGAGTATGGATGAGCACGGATGGAGCATGGATTAGCCAGGGATGGATGGAGCACAGATGGAACATGGTTGAGCATGGATTGAGCATGGATGAGCACGGATTGAGCATGGATGAGTACAGATGGAACACAGATTGAGCATGGATGAGCATGGATGGAGCCTGGATGAGCATGGATGGATGGAGCATGGATGAGCCAGGGATGGATGGAGCACAGATGGAGCATGGTTGAGCATGTATTGAGCATGGATGAGCACGGATTGAGCATGGATGAGCACGGATTGAGCATGGATGAGCACAGATGGAACACAGATTGAGCATGAATGGAGACTGGATGAGCCAGGGATGGATGGAGCTTGGATGAGCCAGGGATGGATGGAGCATGGATGAGCCAGGGATGGATGGAGTATGGATGAGCCAGGGATGGATTGAAGCTACACTAAACAGTATAGTGAAACGCGTTGATATTACTTCCGCTCCGGACGCCGCGCTACGGCGTGAATCCCCAGCTGGGCGAGTGGCCGCAATATGGCAAACAAACATCCATGATCCAAAGGCTTTTGGGAGAGCTTGGAGATATTACAAACTAAATAGAGCATCTGCAACAAAGTCTAAGCTACGGACACGGTATTATACAAACAGTTAAAAATATATTTTTTTTAAACATCAGACCTAACATTACATGGGAGAAATTTACAAGTTTAGTTGATCAGATTCTCTGGTTTGAGTAGAATTCTCAAACAAATGCTGTTTTCATACAATGGTGTTAGATAACAAATTGACAGTTGAAGAGACTATTGTCTCGTCAGCTACAGTAAACATGCAACCAACAGTCCATTGTCTTTTTAAAACAGTTTGAGAGGGTGTCTCAACCTGAAAAGAAGGACTGTTAATCGGTTGTTATGGAAACAAGTGTATAAACATTAAACTTTGGTCAACAAACTGGCATATAAAATGGAGTAGAGACACAGAGAGGAGGGCTGGAACATCATGCTGTAACATCAGGACACACATCATCATGCTTTGAAGATCAGAAGAAGCCGCTCATGATACAAGAACAGAACCTGGTCTCTAAGAAGAAATATTGCCAATTGGAGATCATGAACATTCAGTAACAGAAGTTAAGTAACCCTTTTAAATGTATTTGTACTGTTAGACTCTAGGCTGTTCTATTTTCTAGGCATTTTGCTTGTTATAGATATCTGTCAGTCTTGTATTGTATTCCTAAGATTGTAATAGTTTTGTACAGCAGTTTTTTGTTAGTAAAACGCACATCTATACACTGCAGAAGTCTCAGCTTCCTTGTTATACCACAGAGTAACCTTGCTAGATAGACGCAAGCGATACATTTGGGGGCTCGTCCGTGATTGTGCTATAGTTCAATTGAAGCAGAGCTGTTTTTTCTGTAGTGTGTAGCTTGTGCTAGGTAAAATGCTGCGTAAGCTGTTTAGGAAAAGCAAGGCTGTAGAGGGTTCTGGTGACCAGAAGGAAGTGTGCAGCTTACCTATCTGGGCCAGAGACAATGAGTGGGAGCCTCTTGCTAAAGAAATTGTGAAGTATGCTTCTCCCTTGAAGCTGACTTGGGGTGATAAAGTCTCAGATCATTTTGTAGATTTTAGCCTTAAGGGGTTGGATTTAAGTAAAAAAGAGAAGAGAACGGTGTCCAAATTCGGATGGTATTTTCTTCACGCATTTTACATCGAATCACATAGAAGGGAGAAGGCAGAGGCAGAAGTTAAGGTATTAAAAGACCAGCTAGCAGTTGCTTCAGAGTGTGTACGTTCAACTGCTAGTCGGGCTGATGATTTGCAAGAGCGGTGTGCAGCCCTCATGACCAAATCAATTAATGCCTTAAGGAAAAGGAAGGGCCGTAAACCTGTTAGTAAAGCCAGGGTGCGTGCCATTGTCACATCCCAAAATTGGGACTGTGAGGATGTGCTCTCCTCAAATGATAGTGAGGATGAGGAGATAGAGTTTGATGTTTCGCATGATGATCTGCTAGTGCGAAAGAAAAAGTATGCCAGACCTCTCATTACTAAGCATAGAAAACGGCAACATGATAGAGAGGATATGGCAGATGGGGAGGTGCATTATCGCAACCCCAGAGATGTTGAATTTGAAGAAGTACGGGAGTTTACACAAACTGAACTCCATGAGCTGGCAAAACAATACAAACAAAGGTCTGCGGAGCCTCTAGTGAGTTGGCTCCTACGCTTATGGGATGAAGGAGCAGACAGTGTTGTTTTGTCAGGTAAGGAAGCAGTGACTATGGGAGTGTTAACCCATGATCCACAATTGCGTCAGGCAATGCGAAAAGCCCGAGAGTTTAGCGTGAATTTTTCACTGTTAGACCTCGTTAGAGATGGAATAGTCCGAGTATACTCTAGTCCTACTGACCTGGAAAATACCTACTCCTGGAGATCAATAGCAGAGGGTATTTCCAGGTTACGTGAGATGGGTTGTATAACCGGATTAAATACGTTTCCAGAATGGATGGGTCCAGATATGGAACCCTTTACGTCTGCTCTGCGCTCTAAACTGATGAAGTCTGCGCCATTTAATCTCAGGGCTCCCTTATTGTCCTTGTTGGGAGGCCTGGGATTAAACAGCAAGATTCATGAAGCTACAACCCTTTTAAGCCAGTTGGGGGAGCTAGAGGAGACTAGAACAAAACCTGTCAGGGCAGTAGATAAGGTCAAGGCCAGACAGGAAGAATACAAGCAGAAAAGAACAGAGAAGAAAGGGAATGGGGTAGAGAAGACAGGAGGTGAAGAGAAAACCAGGCTAGTTATTTCTAGGAAAGAAATGTGGGTGGACCTATTAAAGGCAGGAGTACCTAAAGATGAGATAGATGGCATTTCTACTGCAGAAATGCTGAAGAGGTGGAAAGATTTAGTAGGTAAAACTGTCAGGGTTAGAAACACTACTCCTAGTGAAGATAACATCAGCCTAGACTTAGAGGAAACAGAACAGACACCTCCTGTTAGCCCCAAACCAATTCCCAAAACTGAACGTGAACACAAACCCAAATCCCTTTATCCTGGGGAGGAGTTAGAGAGAATCAGAAAAGGGGATTGGGAGGTTCCTTATCCTTTATGAAGGGAAGGTGAGTCTCCTGTAATAGCCGTGAGGGCAGTGACAGCAGGAGACCGACGCCCATATGCACCTGTCACTGTATGGTGGGGAAAGTCATCTCCTCCTACACATGTAATGGCTTTAGTTGATAGCGGAGACGAAGTTACACTTTTGCAAGGAAATCCTTCCCATCACAAAGGAGAATTGATTTATGTAGAAGGTTTGGGAGGGCAAACTACACCAGCAGTTAGGATACGAGTGAAATTGGCTATTGGCAAGGGATCAGGATTTATGACGAATGTTTTGGTATCAGAGTTACCCGAAAATATTCTGGGGATGGATGTACTTCAAGGTCAGTCAATTCAGACTGAAAGAGGTACATTCACATTCGGGTATCCTGATAAAGCGTATCTGGTAAGGGCGGTGAAGGCTGTGGTCAGAGGTCATGCGAAATGGACCCCTGTCTACATTCCTCCACCAGAGAAGCCAGTCTGTCTCAAGCAGTACAGACTTCCTGGAGGCCACAAAGAAATTGGGGAGACTATTCAAGAACTGTTGAGAGTAGGGATCCTTAGACCTGCTGTAAGTCCTTTCTCGTCTCCGGTGTTCCCAGTAAAAAAGCCTGATGGGACATATAGAATGACTGTGGATTACAGAGGTCTAAACAAAGTGGCACCTCCATTGAAGTCAGCTGTACCAGATATGATCTCAATTGTTGAAAAAATTGCTAAAGATGCAGGAGAATATCATGCTGTGATAGACCTGGCTAATGCTTTCTTTTCGATTTTAATAGACCCAGAGTGTCAAGACCAGTTTGCTATGGTGTGGGACGGCCGCCAGTACACTTTCACTGTCCTTCCGCAAGGCTATCTTCATTCTCCAACGATTTGTCATGGACTGATTGCCCGAGATTTAAGCACCCTGAATTTGAAAGTCGCTGTGTTTCACTACATTGATGACATCATGATCTCTGGAACAAAAGAAGATGTAACTGAAGCACTGCACCTGCTGATACATCACATGGAGAACAGAGGGTGGGCTATCAACAGAGACAAAGTCCAAGGACCTACCACAGAGGTGAAATTCCTAGGAATGATGTGGACTGGGCAACAGAGGAAAATTCCAGAGACAGTTGTGCAAACTATCCAGGCTCTGTCGCCCCCTACTACCAAAAAGGAGGCACAGAAGTTCATTGGAGTTGTGTGGTTCTGGAGATCGTTCATCCCACATCTTGGACTGATTCTGAGGCCTATATATAATGTCACCCGGAAAAAGACTGAGTTCTCATGGGGTTCAGAGCAGCGGACTGCATTCCTGGCTGCTAAAGAAGCTATTTTGCAGCATCAGGGATTAGGACCCGTGAGACAAGGAGTACCATTTCAGCTGGATGTAGTGGAGCAGAATGGTACCATATCTTGGAGTCTGTGGCAGCCAAATGAAAAGAAAGGACTAAGAGCAATACCCATTGGATTTTGGTCCAAACAACTGACAGGGGCACAGAAGAGATACACGCCCCTAGAGAAGTACCTGTTTGGGGCCTACACAGCACTTCAACATGTAGAGACCATTACAGGAAAGGACACAGTCACCATCCATACTGCACTGCCAATAGCAGGATGGGTGAGAGATAATGGACTGATCACTAGAGCAGCTGTAGCCCAGAACCAGACACTGATGAAATGGAAGTGGTACCTTCAAGAAAGAGGGGGTATTGCAGCTGGGGATGTTAGAGACATTTCAAAACAGTTGGCAGGGCTTGTTACTTTTACCAGCACCCAGCCAGAAGAAGAAATTCCTGTGCGGCAGTCATCCCCCATTCAAGAGGCTCCACCCTTTGAGTCTCTGTCAGAAGACATGAAGCAGTCAGCATGGTTCACTGATGGTTCAGCCATAGTCGCCTCGTCTGGGCGTAAATGGACAGCAGCAGCCTACAACCCAAGTACAGACACAGTCCTGCAGGAGACCGGAATTGGAGGGTCCAGCCAGTATGCAGAGTTGAAAGCTGTAGTGATGACACTTCAGGAGGATCCTTCTTCCCATGTCACTATCTACACTGACAGCTGGGCGGTTTTTAAAGGACTGACAACTTGGATGCCCACGTGGAAGTCCAATGAATGGATGATTCATGGAAAGGTGGTGTGGGGAGGCAAGGAAGTTTGGGACTACATCTGGAAGGAAGCTCACTCGCGCACCATAAAAGTGGGGCATGTTGATGCACATGTGCCCCTAGTCCCAGACTTTGAGAACTATAACAGAGTTGCAGATGAAATCGCCAAAGTGAAGGCAGTTGCGCCAATTGATCCTGTCTTGATGAACTTGGCCAACTGGGCCCACAAGCAATCTGGACATTTGGGTCAGAAAGCAACATATGAATGGGCACAGCAGAGAGGCTTGCCTATATCCATGGACATGATAAAGACTGTAATAGGGAACTGTACAGTGTGTGGAGAAGTGCGACAATGGCCATTACAAAAGTACTCCACCGGGTCGATTAAGAGGGGTGAGAGGCCTGCAGAGATATGGCAGATTGACTTCATCGGTCCCCTGCCCCGGGGAAACAATGGACTGAGATATTGTTGCACTGCAGTGGACACCTATTCAGGACTTATGCTTGTTCATCCTTGCAAACGTGCAGATCAAGCCGCAACGCTTCAACTGCTACAGAAACTTGTCGTTGCTTATGGTTGTCCCAAGCAAGTCCAAAGTGATAACGGCTCACACTTCACCGGATCAACAGTACAGCAGTGGGCCAAAGATTCTGGAGTGTACTGGTTGTGCCACATCCCATACCATCCACAGGCAGCTGGTTTGATTGAAAGATACAACGGGCTATTGAAGGACCAGATACGCAAACTTACACCCACACATACACTAAGGGGGTGGGATCGGGTCCTCACACACGCAGTCATGTTGTTAAATTCTAGGCCAATAGCCAAAAGCACACCATATGAGAGGATGGTAGGGGCTGGGGCACAGATTCCACAGCTGGAGTGCAGAGTTCAGTATTTATGTAAGGTTCCCGAAAAAACAGGGCTTAACAGATACCATGTTACTGCTTCCCATGACATAGAAACCAAGAGTGACGTATCTGAAGCTGAAGCCTATCTAGGAATGAGAGGGAATCTGGCAGGAAGGTTTGAAGTTATATTTGCATTGGCAGATGAGCTTCAAGACAGTGGCTGGGACTCTGACTGGTTAGTGGATACTTCTCAGCAAGAGTGGAAAGTGAGGCTACATAACATAAAACCTTCCAAAATAAACAGCAGTGATCTTCTGGGAAATATCAGTATATTTCCTCTCCTCCCTATTGATGTTCTTTGGGAGGGTCAGAAGTGGGTACAGGCAGGGGGCAAAGTGTTAGTCAGATATCCAGGCAAGAAGCCATTTAGAGGAGAGATCGTAGCTGAAGGGCCTGGATCTACTGTTTATGTATTATTAGAGGGAACAGATAATCCGCTTTGTTTTCCACTCCACAGGCTGTCTCCGATTTGATCCATAGGAAGACCAGAGAAAAGTGATTACAAGATGGAAAGAATGAGGGAAGATCGCAAGAGCTGTGGAGAGCAAGGCCTTTGATGTATTACAAGCCTGGACTTGTTTCTACAGAACTTTATGGACTGCAGACATAGTACAGTCCCTAGGATGGACTTTCTAATGAACTTTTTTTAAAGTTAAAAGACTGAAACATCTTCTCAATGACAGAAATTGGAGGGGTTGCATTCAAGGAAAATTAATGTTTAGAATGAGTTTTATTAGTAATGATATGGAGTCTGAAAAAAAAAAAAAAATCTAGGGCGGAATGTGTTGCGTTTGTTAAAATATGATTTTTTTTTAAACATCAGACATAACATTACATGGGAGAAATTACAAATTTAGTTGATCAGATTCTCTGGTTTGAGTAGAATTCTCAAACAAATGCTGTTTTCATACAATGGTGTTAGATAACAAATTGACAGTTGAAGAGACTATTGTCTCGTCAGCTACAGTAAACATGCAACCAACAGTCCATTGTCTTTTAAAACAGTTTGAGAGGGTGTCTCAACCTGAAAAGAAGGACTGTTAATCGGTTGTTATGGAAACAAGTGTATAAACATTAAACTTTGGTCAACAAACTGGCATATAAAATGGAGTAGAGACACAGAGAGGAGGGCTGGAACATCATGCTGTAACATCAGGACACACATCATCATGCTTTGAAGATCAGAAGAAGCCGCTCATGATACAAGAACAGAACCTGGTCTCTAAGAAGAAATATTGCCAATTGGAGATCATGAACATTCAGTAACAGAAGTTAAGTAACCCTTTTAAATGTATTTGTACTGTTAGACTCTAGGCTGTTCTATTTTCTAGGCATTTTGCTTGTTATAGATATCTGTCAGTCTTGTATTGTATTCCTAAGATTGTAATAGTTTTGTACAGCAGTTTTTTTGTTAGTAAAACGCACATCTATACACTGCAGAAGTCTCAGCTTCCTTGTTATACCACAGAGTAACCTTGCTAGATAGACGCAAGCGATACATGGATGGGCACATATGGAGCATAGATGAGCCAAGGATGGATGGATAGATGTTACATGGATGGGCACAGATGAGCACTGTGGGCACTCCAGAGACAGCCCACAGCGATGCTGCACCCGGATCCCCCCTCTACTCGCGCACTTTACTGATCGGTGCGAGGAAAGGAAAGGAGCTGAACCAGAGAAGCTCCAGTTTATTGACAAGTTGATGATACACAGACCAGGCTCATCCTTTCCCATGTATGTGATATTTGCCGCTGCTGGTACCTTTTAACTCTTGCTGAGACGAACATAGCGTTTAGAAGCTGATAATCACCTGGATAGAGGACATCTTCCACATCCCACTAGGAGGAACGTGGTCGTCTGGGATTTGTAGTACTACGCCTGTTACCCCTACAGGGGTGAGGCGATCCGGTGAGTGCAAGCACATAAGGGGAATTGAATGAAGGAGGGGAGCACAGGATAACCACTCTTGGTTTCACCTATCGCTACATTTTTTGCACTGAATTTTGCCTTATCACCTACTTTTGTGTCATTTTGGATTGAACTATTTATATATATATATTTTTTTTTTCTATATACATTTTTTTACTATATATATTTTTATTGGATCACCATTTGGACATTTATTTTTGAACTTGCACATTTTGGAGTTGTTTGGAAGTTGGCGGTTCTTTTTATTAATTGCCATTTATCACTTATTAATTGCTATTTATCATGTATTAATTATTTATTATTTAATATTTATTGCTTGGAGTATTTCATACATATTTATACCTTGTACACCACCTATGTCACTATTTCTTTATTCTTAATTTTATTCTTCTGATGAACACATTTATTTCTCTGATTGTCTCTTATCACTTTATTTTCACCTTTGACCTGTGTATTTATCATTAGTTACGTACTATCGTATGACGCACATTTGCAATTTATTGGATCCCCAATATTTGGTGTATACACATATACACTTATATACATCATTTATTTATTTTTTATATATATTCATATCCAAATAGAAAAGCGCTGCCATCCCTTTTCTAGTGTATTTAATCTTTTGGCTGCACTTTGGTGTGTTTTTTTAGGGAGGCTGCAGTTCATTATCCTGAGCGCGGATATTTGCGTTTTTCTTATTGGTTTGTTGACAAGTGATTGCTCCATCATCAGACGGAGCGATCCTGTGGTAAAGGGCCACTGTCATTGGCCCTTTACCCCGTGATGCGCCGCGGAGGACCCAACGATCACAGACATTCCCGGGTGCACAGGAGCGTGATTCTGGGAGGACGTCAATGAACGCCCTCCCAGAATAAGCTGACCGCGTCTGTAGCCGTCTTTGTGGTTAAAAATGTATTTATTTAATTACATTTGTTAATTACATTTGTTAATTTTTACAGTCTCTTTAACATTTTCTTTTTTAAACTCTTTTATTTATCGCAATGAATGTACACATTGCTTTATGTGCCCCATTTGGGGGATTTCCTTTCAGTTTCTGTCACCAGAGTCACCAGACTTAGTGCTGCCATTGGAATATTTTTCCGCCATTGTTCTAGGGACAACCCAACATTTGTGATTTTCCATATTTTCACTTTCAATGATAATGGTAAAAATGACAAATAAAGGGTGAATCTCCCTAGTGAGGGTACGGATAGCAGTAAAAACCTGTCAGATGTCTTAATTAATACTTTAACTTCTTGATGGAGCTCTCGGTTGTACTTATGGGTGTATTGATAAAGAAATTGCAGATCTATTCATCCTGTGAAACCACATGTATATTTAGGGCCCATTTACACTAACATGTAGTGTGGGAGAGCTGCAAATGCAAGTGTCAAAGCTTAATTGAACAAGCTGAAGTTATAAGCTGATTGGTTACTATGTGCAGCTGCAGCCCCATCAGGGCTGCCTTTCAGTATGCATCAGTGCCTCCTATCAGTGCCCATCAGTGCCACCTATCAGTGCTTATTAGTGCTCATCAATGCCACTTATTAGTGCCCATCATTGCTGCCTATCAGTGCCCATTAGTGCAGCCTATCAGTGCTCATCAATGCTGTCTATTAGTGCCCATCAGTGCTGCCTATCAGTGCTCACCAATGCTGTCTATCAGTGCTGTCTATCAGTGCCACATAGCAGTGCTCATCAATGCCCCCCATCAGTGCCCAACAGTGTCACTTATCAGTGTTCATCATTGCCCCTTATCAGTGCCCATCAGTGTCTTTGGGTGAGTGTTGTAGCCCGAGCTGCTTTTTCTTTATTTTTACTACAGTGGGGCTGATTTATAAAACAAAACTGTAATTGAGCTCTAATATTTAATCTTTATGCTTTATGCTTTATGCTTATTTCACAATATTTTATTACAGTAACTGTTTAGTACTTTTTCACTTTAGAATAACTTATGTATGGTTTTAATCAGACATAAAGACATAAAAATAGAGCAATAAAAATTCCTCTTGCACCTAGCAACCTAGAGTCAAGGCTGGACAAGCCAGATACCTGTCTAAGCTTGGCTTGAGCCCACACATGTACTGTTGTTCTCTCTGAGGGATGTCCAGCTGCAAACGGGCTGCAGCAACCAAAAGAGCCCACACATGTACTGTTGTGACACAGGGGTCACGATTGCAATCTGGCCCCATGCTCTATGTGCCCCCCCCCTGTACATCTGGATAGGAAGGGTGGCAAGGGTCTGGGAATGTAGAGGGACCAATCTATTCATGCAGCTGCTAAATGCCACTTCTCCTCTTCTCCCTACTGCGGATATTCAGTGGTTGCAGGAAGGAAATGGAGGGCATCAGTTGCTCTACTTGCTGCCCGGCCACCTCCCTATCCCTGTCCTACTGCCCCAAGCCCCTGTGTGCTCCCCTGCCCCCCTCCCCACAGTGCTGACGGGTTTTCCCTCCCACCTCTCGCCAGCTGTCAGGATGGAGAGTGGGAAAGGGGCCAGTAAACATTACTTCCTTGTCTTAATACATAGAGTCAGTGATTTTTTTTCATAGCTGAGGCATAGTAAACTGTGTTTACTCTGGTGCTGTTTATAAATGAATGGGAAGCTCTGTACAGAGCTATTCCTATTCATTTATTTTGTGCTGCAGACATTGCAGAGATGGAGATTGAGATCTCCATCAGAGGTCTGTTTAGACCCCTGATTTTTCACCAAAGCCCCCCAACGGGGGTCCTAAAAAAATGTAAATAATAAAAAATTTAAAAGTTAAATAAATTTAACAAATAATAATAAAATAAAATAGTAAAAAAAAGTATAAAAAAAATAAAAAGAAAAAACTACTGACACCAGTGGTCGTCCCACAATGGGGTTAAAGGGCCCCAGGATCATTAAGAAGGGCTCCGGCTGGGGCCCTTTATGGTTTCTGGCAACGGTGCCCTGAAGGTTCTAGTTATGCCTGCACAAGAGGGTAAGTCTATGCCCAAGGTCTGTCATTATATTTAGAGATTTGTTTAGAGCATGAAAGTTACATTTCATAACCCTCCAACAATATCTACTTTAGTAAGTATATAATACTGTGTTCTTGATCATCTCACTGCCTTTCTGGTTACATGCACTTGATCTTTAAGCAAACCTTTCAGATAAATTAATATTAATGAAGCTTGAGAAGTATCTGGAGAGCCAAGCTAGGAACCCAGCAGAGAAGCAGGGGTGACGATTGAGGGGATATCATTGCAAACCTTTGGGGAGCTCAAGGGATTCAAAGTCAGTGAATCAGAGGGTCTAGTGAGAGACCAGGAGCTCAGTGTTGAAAAACTACAAGAAGCAGTTGTAGTGACGTTGAACGGACTGTTACGTTTGAGTTGGGAACTGTTAAAGACTGTTGCCATAGAAGACAGCATTCCTGCAAGTGCAGATGTGGCTTCTTGCTGGGGCCTTTCCCTGCACGGCTGTTCTCTTATTGAAGTCTCGGAGTCTGCCAATTGAATTTGCAACTACATATGGGTGTATTGGCCCTAACACTCTTTCCCCCAAAAATATAAAAAGGCTTGTTAAGAAAAATAAAACCTCTTTTACATCCAAGAAGTGTCTGACGCCCAATAACTCTGTCCACCTTGCACCCACTATGCCTCACAACCCACCACATACAGAAGGATGTCAGCTATCTTTGGCTTGGAAAGTTCTGATTAGACTGGACAAGCCCAGAGACCTTGCTACAGTAAGGTTGAATAAAGACACAAGTCCATCCAGTTCAACGTGTGTGTGTACGTGTTTATGTCACTCCCATTTCCCATATCCCTGTATATTGCATTTGCTAAGATACCCATCTAAAATTTTTTTTTTTTTAATTATCAACACTTGCCGCTGACTCCACCAACTGTTGAAGGAAGTTTCATATCCTAACTGCTCTAATGCCGCGTACACACGATCGTAATTCTCGTCGGTAAAAGCTCTAACGGTTTTCCCGACGGAATTCCGCTCAAACTGTCTTGCCTGCACATGGTCACACCATATTCTGACCGTCAAGAACGCGGTGACGTACAACACTACAACGAGCCAAATTCAATGCTTCCGAGCATGCGTCAAATTGTTTCCGAGCATGCGTAGGAATTTTGCGTGTCAGAATTGCTACAGACAATCAGAATTTCCGATAAAAAACTTTTCCGTCTGAAAAATTGAGAACATGCTCTCAATTCTAGAGTTTTTTCCATATGTTCAATAGCGCTGTCAGTTTTATTGCTTTGCTGGCGTTTTTCTGCTAGTTTTACTTGTATGTACCTATGGCAGTTTTATATTGTCCTTAATGCTCGATGGAGATTTATTAAAGGATCCCCTTTTAAAACGTACTACACAATTTGGAGCCTCTTATTTATCTTTTTTGGGCAACTTCCTGGAATATCTGCTGCATTACAAGCATCCAGTTCCTGGGAAAAGGCTACGGCTGTTGCAGAGATCGACACCTGGATGGCTTTGATTGTTCATCTTGCTACGCTTTTTATGACCATCAGTCTGGTAAGCCTCCATCCATATCTTACGATTAATTGTTGAGATCTACGTGGTCAAATTGAATACTGCCCATGTTATTCCTATAACACGACTTGAAGGAGTTTATTTTGTTCACATCACGTTTTCCATAGCATTTTTTGTCCTTTAAGGATATATGGATATCTATTTGGACTTTATTGCACCATTTTGATTTTATTAATATTATTACTTTTATGCGCATACATAGATTTTTTATTTTTATGTATGATATTTTACACTATTTTGGGGTTTGGTTATTCATGATTTGATCATACTCTATTAATATGTCTTTTTCACCATTTTTAGGTATTGCAATTATACACTAAATAGTCACTTTCTTTAATCTTTATTGTGAGCGCTGCACTTTTTTCCTTTAATCTCAATTCTTTGCTGTCGGAAATTCGGCCAGCAAAATTCCGATGGAGCCTACACACGGTCGCATTTTCCGATGAAAAGCTCTCATCTGTCTTTTTCTGGCCGGAATTTGAATCGTGTGTACGCGGCATAACAGTTATGACCCCCTTACGCAGTTTAAGGATAAACCACTTCTCATCTAACTTAATCAGCTGTGTGTCTTCCTAAGATACCTAAGGTTGAATCATTTGCCTCATGTGCTATAGTCACCATTTAGATATTTGTATATCGTGATCATATCTCCTCTTAAGCATCTCTTCTCCAGTAATGTTTGTAGCCGTTCCTCATGAATTAGGTCCTCCAGCCCCCTTATTAGCTTTGTTGCCCTTCTTTGGACTGTCTTTAGTTCCAGCACAACCTTCTGGACATCTGGCGACCAGAATGGGATGGCATATTCAAGGAGTGGCTGACCCGGAGCTTTGTATCAGTATCAATAGCATACTAGGCCAACATGGAAGTAACCAATCAGATGGAATTGTCCTGTACACATGAGAATATAGAAAAAGTTCTGGTTGTTCTGTTCCTATATACTGTAAAACATATTTAGCTGCCTTTTCCTCGGCTAGATCCAGAATCAGTAGTAAAACAAAAAAAAAAAACATCAAAAGCATATCGCAAGGTAATAAATGAAACTATCAACAAGATTAGGCTAAGTAATTTATTTCTTGATTATGTCACCTAGAGCATGGAAAAACATTTAGTGGAATCCCTTTTGGGAATAGGAGATTAAAGAATAACTGATAATAGTAACCAAACACACAGAAAAAAGCTCTTTAAATTGCTGCATATTCAATTGATTTACTGTGTTTGTAGAATACACTGAAAAAATGATTAAGTCTTTTATTGCCCCGGAAGGTTTAACCTGCCCGCAAATTACAAATATTTATCTTTTTACTTGTCTTTCTGTGCAAAAAGAAATGGCTTGATATGTACTAATCATTTTCTGAACCATGAAATGCTAAAGTGCATTTGTGTATTTCTGCAGACTGACATCAAGTTACAAAAGCTTTGCAACAATGACCTCTAGTGGTAAACATTCAGAATTAGAATTCCCAAATCTTTTTTTCTGCATGGTGCTGTCTTAATTTTTGAATAGCAGATGTTCTAAAGTAGAACATGTTGTCCATAAATACATATTAACTAAAAACGTGGGGCGGCAATAAAAATTGTAGGGGAAAATGATTACAATCTGGGACCAAACATAAGGTATCCCATATTAACAAATGGCTTTGCATGTAGAAATAGAATTTTAACATAAGTATGTTGTTCAGAAACAGCATTATAATTAGCGAACATAGAAAGTTACTTTTCTGAACATGACCTCAAAGTTGAACAGCAAGAATGATCTGTGTTGCATACTTGCACTTGTCCAGCTTGGCACAAAGTATGCACATATTATACATGATAAGCTGCTGGGGAAGCAGACAATCCATGTAGAAGTCAGTTTCATTCACAAGGAGATTTTTATATACTTCAATGTTTTGTGATTGTATGCACTTTTCTTGTGTTTGTTACATATGCTTTTATTAAATAAAAAAAAGGTTTTTGGTGGTGGACTCACCTCAGGAGGTAGCAGTTTTGGTAATTTGGACAACAGGTATTTGAACAACTGTCATTTCATGTTACATTGTTTTACCTTGTTCTATCCTATGGTATATACCGATACCGCCTCGGGTGTTCTGCAATATTTTCTGGTAACTGGTTTCCCTACTGTGCATGTGGGTGGCCCTTTCCAATGAATTACCTTTGAAAGGGAGGTAACTCCTACATATACGGGGGAACAGTCTGATTTACATTTGCTATGATTAGGCCCCCCTACTGTGGTGTGAAATGCGTTAGCGTCTTGTCCTGTACCTCTGTGACCGTATGTGACTGCTTGGAATTTATCTGACTTCAAAGAAAGGTGTTGTAATTGAGTGCGGCGGTCCAGCTTTTTCTTGTGTAGCACTGACCCCTGAAGGAGCTGCTGGTTTTTGTTGGGCTTACCGTTACCTCACCTTTTCACTGTGTCCGTCATAGGGGTCCCGTTAAAGAGTTGGTTAAAGAATATTGGCTCCGACACTTAGTCCTTTTTCCAAAGATTTATTAGAAAAAACATAAATTTGCAATAGAGGGTTAAGGGGGATTCAGGTACCTTGTAATTTGTGGGTTAGAGGTACTTCTTTGATCCAGAGGAGAAACAGCTTCCACAGACTGGATCTAGCAACCATCGGATAGGCCCCTCTCACTGACCTAGCAGCCGATGAAATGCTCGGTCAAAGTCTCTGCCACAGACTTGTCAACTTAGCGGAATAGTTGTGCAATCCTCTGCCACAGGAATACACAACCAGCGACTTGTTGTAAAATTAAAGAACTGTCACACAGTACCAGTTTCTTTCAGACAGTCCGGCGGTACTGTGTGGTAGATGACCCGGGATGCGTCCTCCAACTGAGTCTCCAGGCTCTTCCAGAGATACCAGCCTTGTTGTTTGATCCCCTCCTGAAAAAGTCCTCCCCTGGATCCTCCAGTCGCTTGGCTTCTCCTCGCAGGCAAGACAGCACAGGACCACCTCTGGATCAGTAGGCCCCAGGACTTCTGGGCCCACCCTTCAGTTGCGAAGCCTCGGGCCAGCCAGCCCCAAGATATAGAAAAAGGCAGCACACACCTCAGGGTGGAGGGCCACGAGGTCGGGATAACAAACCCCAAAAAATGGTGCCTGTACCTTAAATACCCTTACCCAGAATTCACAGCGGGTAGACCACTCCCACCGGGCTGTTTATGAGTAAAGGGGCACCCAATGCATCCAGCCTGTTGCATTTTCAATACTTACAGGTGGTGACAGCGACACCCACGGCCAAGTAGAAACTAGCACAACCCAGCTGAACTGATACAGAAACCAGAACTTTGACATAATTAGTCTGAGCATAAATTGCAGCTTCAGACAAACTTAAATTTACAAAAATAATGGCGTCTGCTCATTAGGAGCAGGGCGCTACACTTGTATCTTAGAAGTCAGTGCTACTACAGTAATAGCCACTGTCTTCTGGGTCCAGTACCAAGTGGCTTCCTCTCTTCCCACTAACAACAGCGGATCACTCACTTTGCACTGCCACCATTCATAGAACGCCTTGCATTTTTTTAACCATCTCCAGTCTGGGCCAGTTTTGACATTTCTCTCATACATGTAAACATGTGCATTTATTGTTAGAGAATTATTTAGGACCCACCTTATATTATAGATTTTTTGAAGCAGAGGCCCTGGAAAATATGATGTTTGTTATTGCAATTTTATGTCATGTGATATTTGTGCAGTGGTTAATCAAACTCAAATTTTCATGAAAAAATGCACTTTGGTGCAAACATATTATAATGCCCAATTTTTTGAAAATACTGTATATAAAAGATGATTTTTTGCCCAGGGACGGCTCCAGACATTTTTTCCAGTTGGGTCCAAAAAATAATAGCACCCCAGGTTATGTCACAGAAAAATAAGTAACTCCCAGAACATCACAATAATTAACCCACAACATTGCATAATAATTAACCTCAACACTGCACAACATAACCCCCAACATTGTGCAACAGTTAACCCCAGCACAGCACAACAAATAACCCCCAGCACAGCACAATAATTAACCCCAACTTTGCACAATGATTAACTCTGAGCATGTCACAGCCATTAACCCCCAGCATGGCACAGTAATAAACCGCCAGCACAATACAGTATTAAACCCCCGGCTTAACACAGCAATAAACCCCCAGCACAACACATTAACAAACACCCAGCATGACACAATATTAAACCCATACCATGACACAATCATAAATCCTGAGCACAGCACGTTAATTAACCGCCAGCACTACACATTATTTAAAAAGCAACATCTAACAATAATAAACCCCCAGCAGTACAGCAATCAGTGTGACCCCTTCATTGTGCAACATAGCATATAGAGTGAAGCAGTCAACCCCCTTACATTGGTAGTCAGTGTGCATCTGCAAAATGGTGGTTTGTGTGCCCCCTATACAATGGTGATCAGTATGCCCTTTGTATACTGGTAGCCAGGGGCCCTGTATACTGGTGGTCAGTATCCCTGTATACTGGTGGTTAGAGTTGGGTGAATGGTTCGGCCTGAGCATCAGTTCGGGTTGAACATTGGCTGTTCATCCTGTTCGGTGGAACACCTTAATTTGAAAAGCTTTGCCCAATCAGGGCGCAGTAAAAGCTGATTGTTAAGAAGAGAGGCCAGGAAGCCTGCTACAGCGTCCTTAACAACTAATGAGTCGTCAGCTGTCAATGGGCTTCCCCGCTGACAGCTGAATAAAAAAAATGGCAGTAAAAAGAAAAGTAAAATTAAAACGGTGTGGGGCTACCCCCAAAATCCATACCAGACCCTTATCCGAGCATGCAGCCTGGCAGGTCAGGAAAGGGGGGGTGAGCGAGCCACCCCTCCTGAACTATACCAGGCAACATGCCCTCAACAGGGGGGGTGGATGCTTTGGGGCAGGGGCCTCATCCACACAACCCTGGCCAGTGGTTGTGGGGCTATGCGGCAGGGGGCTTATCGGAATCTGGAAGCACCTTTAACAAGGGGGCCCCCAGATCCTGGCCCCTTCATGTGAATGAGCATGGGGCTACATAGTACCCCTTCCCATTCACCAAAAAAGTGTCAAAAAGTAATAAAAAACACAGAGACAGTTTTTGACAATTCTTTTGTTAAAAGATAAAAAAAAAAAATAAAAAACAGTGCCCTCTGATGTAAATCCATCATCAATCACACTGCCTGCAGGACCTGAAAAAGAACAAAAAAATACTGCTTTGCCATCCATAAAGGCTGGCTGCCTACTGCAGGCTCCGCCGTTTGACGGTTCTTTTATAGATAAGGACAGGGCCATCCGGTGACGTCACCTGGTGGCACCGCCCCCCTTGTGACCTCAAGGACCCAGCATGCACTGATCTGTGATGTCACAAGAGGAGGTGCCAGCAGGTTACGTCGCCAGGTGACTCCGCCCCTTACCTATATAAGAACTGTCAAAGGGCAGAGCCTGTAATAGGCGGCTAGCCTTCATGGGCCTCAGGACGCTTTGTTTTTTTTGGGTGCACTGGGCGGTGTGATTGATAATGGTTTTACATGGGGGGGGACACTGTTTTTTTATTTTTTTAATAAAGGATTTGTCAAAAACTGTCTCTCTGTTTTTATTACTATTTGAGACTTTTTTGGTGAATGGTTGTACCCCTTACTCATTCCGATAAGCCCCTCGCCCGCATACCCCCACAACCACTGGCCATCCTGCCCCAAAGCACCCCCCATGTTGAGGGCATGTGGCCTGGTATGGTTTGAGGGGGGGCTCACTCACCAGCAGTGCCCTGCCACGGGGCCTCCCACTTAGACTGCTTGCTCAGATAAGGGTCTGGTATGGAGTTTGAGGGGGACCCCAGGCCATTTTTTTTTACATTTTGGCGTGAGGGTTCCCCTAAAATCTGTTGTGGAAATTTTTATTAATGTATGCTGTCAGATGTCCCCCAGTGTCTGTTTTGCTGTAATACGCTCACGTGAGGGTATTCACACATACAGACGTTGGTGGAAGACCATTGGCTGTGGAAACCTTCCCATGGACACGGCTGATCTGTTTGCTCTTTTAAGGATGTTTGTTTATGCCTCACCAAGGGACTGGCCACTCCATGGCGACCGCATTTAAACTCCTAAGTAAGCAGATCAGCGTACAAGGGAACCATAGCATAACCATACAAAATTATGGCACACTGAGCCATGATAGAGTATGGCTTGCGTCATTGGTAGCAGTGGGAGTGTGCATAAGATCGTGTTCAGAACCATGTGCTTGCTGCATGGTTTTGCACACGACCATCTGCACACGTCACTACTGCATCTCTATTTGAATGAATACACGTGTCTGATTGGCTGATTCTGAAGTCACCACCTTCTTTTGTTATCCATGTTTTTAGTATAAATAAAAGGAGCTTGCTATTCTCTTCAGGATTCTGCTGAGCTCAACGTGATACCAGCGTCTGTTTGTGTTACTGAGAGACATACAAAGTGCGCTTTCCCCGGCATTATATGTGAGAGCTGTATTTGTGCTTTTAAGCGCAAATCATATGCTTATAGGGAGAAGCTTAGAATTTCCCTGACAAAGCCATACCAGACCCAAGGGGGGGGACGCTGTTTTTTTCCTTCTTTTTTTTTTTCAGCCGAGTGCTGGAAATTGCAACCGCGAGTCAATTTAAATGTGATGTGCCTCTTTTTTTTCCTTTAGAAATGTCATTTTTGCTGCAGCATGTTCTATGCATGCTACAGATGCGCCACTTTACAGGCAGACTAATGCCGCGTACACACGTTCGGACTTTGTCCGCCGGACCTAGTCCAGCGGACAAACGGCCAGACTTTCCGAGGGGGTGACTTGCCCACACACGCCCAGACTTCAGAGCGTGTGACTTGCCCACACACGCCCGGACTTCTCCGTCGGACAATCCGCGGGCTTGCCCATACATGGAGCAGTCCGTTCATTTAGAACGTAACTGCGGGTAGACGGGGCTAGCGAAGGCAGTGAATGCCGCCGCACTAGCCCCGTCACCTGGCATGAATTTAAAGGGAATCCCCACGCCGAAAAAACGGCATGGGGGTCCCCCCCAAATCCATCTCAGACCCTTATCTGAGGACGAGCGAACGCCCCCCCCCCTCCTGAGCCATACCAGGCCGCGTGCCCTCAACATGGGGGGTGCCCTGGAGAAAGGGGGGCCGTGCGGCCCCCCACCCCAAAGCACCTTGTCCCCATGTTGATGAGGACAAGGGCCTCTTCCCGACAACCCTGGCCGTTGGTGGTCGGGGTCTGCGGGCGGGGCTTATCGGAATCCAGGAGCCCCCTTTAATAAGGGGGCCCCCAGATCCGGCCCCCCACCCTATGTGAATGAGTATGGGATACGATGTACCCCTACCCATTCACCTAAGGTGTAAAGTGTAAAGAAAAAAAAACACACAATTTTTTTTAAATTATTTTATTGCACTGCTCCGGGGGTCTTCTTCCGTCTTGGGGGGTCTTCTCTCCGGACTCCTCCGCTATTTACATGGCTCTTTTACCGAGCAGAAGAGGCTGGCTACCTTCTTCGTCGTCTACGCCGTCGTCTGGGGGTCTCGATCCGCCTTCGGGGGTCTTCCGGGGTCTTCTTCTGTTCTTGCCGCTGTGCCGCCGCCTTCTTCTTCTTCTTCTTCTTCTTCCTCTTCCGATGTTGACCCGTCGCTTTCTCTGGCCGGAATGCCAGAGCCGCGCTGTGCTGGGACTTATATAGGGACAAAGGGGACAGGGTCACATGCTCATGTCACATGGTGACCCCCCCCCCCTGTGATGTCACAGTCCCAGCATCCTCCGGTCTCCTCTGCTCGGTAAAAGAGCTAGGTAAATAGCGGAGGAGTCCGGCGAGAAGACCCCCCAAGGTGGAAGAAGACCCCCGGAGCAGTGCAATAAAATAATTTTTAAAAATTGTGTGTTTTTTTTCTTTACACTTTACACCTTAGGTGAATGGGTAGGGGTACATCGTACCCCATACTCATTCACATAGGGTGGGGGTCCGGGATCTGGGAGCCCCCTTACTAAAGGGGGCTCCCGGATTCGATAAGCCCCCGCCCGCAGACCCCGACAACCAACGGCCAGAGTTGTCGGGAAGAGGCCCTTGTCCTCATCAACATGGGGACAAGGTGCTTTGGGGTGGGGGGGCCGCATGGCCCCCTTTCCCCAGGGCACCCCGCATGTTGAGGGCACGCGGCCTGGTATGGCTCAGGAGGGGGGGCGCTCGCTCGTCCCCACCCCTTTCCTGGCCTGCCGGGCTGCGTGCTCGGATAAGGGTCTGAGATGGATTTGGGGGGGGAACCCCCACGCCGTTTTTTTCGGCGTGGGGATTCCCTTTAAATCCATGCCAGGTGACGGAGCTAGCGCGGCGGCATTCACTGCCTTCGTTAGCTCAAAGAAAAGGTGCAGGAACGCAATTATGCTCCCTCAACAATACAAACATTCTACTTCTCCCTGTAGTGGAGAGCATGCCACATCAACAGATGGGTCTGGCTAAACTGCCCCAACAGTAGGAGGGTCTTAAAGGGGCATTGTTAAATAGCAGGAGTGAGTTACACACAGGGTGTATTTTTGTTTTGATTGTGTATGGGGAGGTGATCTCAATGGAGATTTATCTTGATTGGCTATTTACCCCTAATATATATATATATATATATATATACACAGTCAAACCATGCCACACTAGCTATGACTAAGCACCAATCCACAGTGTGAAACGCGTAATATGTTTGCTCCTTCCTCTGTGCAGTATAGACAGACTTTTTGGATTTTTTATCTCAAATAAAAGTGTTGTATTGGTGTGTGGCCGTCCAGGACTATTTTCTTGCTCTTTTAAATGAGCGTGGCTCACAGCGCTCAACTGATTCTCTGGCTCTCTTCACTCTCGGCTCGCATCTCCAGTGGGTGAGGCCGAGCACTCCCACTGACATCAGCCGGGGAGGAGGGGGAGAGAGGAGAGAGAGAGCCAACAATCAGCTGAGCGTCAGGAGCCGCACTCATATAGGTACAGATCGGAAGATTTTTTACATCGCACAGGGACACTTCCTATTTTTGTACAGAGGCGAGAAGACATTTTTATTTTGTAGTTATGAGGGCAGCAGGAGCGGGGGGGGCGCTTGTACAAGCACGCAGGCAGGGAGGGGAGGAGGGAGGAGAACAGAGGAGACACAGACACAGGAGAGAAGGGCTACAGGTGTCGGAATCACGTAAACAGGCCAACGTGTCAGGGCTCAGCAGCCCTGATTATTGTGGTCAGTTTGCAGAGGGTAGGATATAGCCAGGCAGGATCAGCCAGGTTTTTTAGGTGTATCGGGGGGCCAAATGACACAGCACAAGCACTGTTCTGTATAACATTCTTTAAGGGAACAGGATCTGTTTGTTTGTTTTGTGGGTTAACAAACACAAAAACAGAAGCCAGGGTTTCAGGTTCAGGAGTTCTGCTGTGAACCGAACAAGGGGGTGTTCTGTCCATCCTTACTTTCCGCATACTCCGTAGGTTTAACTTAGTGGCCTATGCATTAGATCTTCCTTCCAACATGCATCCAATGTATTCCATGTTTCCTTAATAAAACCTTTGATGCCCAACCGCTTTACCACCTCGGTACTGCGCTCTCACCCGGTTCAGGTTGACAACCATGAGGAATGTGAGATACAATCTATCATTGACTCCCGCGGGTTTCGTGGACACATACAATTCCTAGTTCATTGCAGGGGTTTAATCCAGAGGAATGCTCTTGGGTTTCATCCTCAGGCATTCATGCTCCTGCCTCCTTCTGTGCTTTCCATAGACATTTTCACCTCAAGCATGGTACCCCCTGAGGGGGAGGGGTCGTTGAGGAGGGGGTACTGTTAGGGCTGGGCTCCTGCTATTTTCTAGCAGCTCTTTCTTTTAGCACACAGAGGCTGCCATTCATTGTTTCCACAGTGAGGATCGGAGGCTATGGGGTACTGTTAGGGCTGGGCTCCTGCTATTTTCTAGCAGCTCTTTCTTTTAGCACACAGAGGCTTAAGGATGGGCCCGGTGTTCGATTTGAACCCATGTTCGAATCGAGCACCGGGCGTTCGCTCGCTCGGCGAGCCCAGAACTATTGGGGCCGCTCGCATCAAATTGTGTGATGCGAGCGGCCCCGCAATGCATTGCGGCCCGCGCAGTGCAATGCTGGCTGATGATTGGCCAAGCATGCACTGTGACCCCGCATGCTTGGCCAATCACAGCGCCGGCAGCGAGGAGAGCCATAATTGGCTACAGGCAGGATGCCTGTAGCCAATTATAGCTTAGGGGCTTTAGTACACGCCCCACGGTGCCGGCGGCCTCGCATATTCTGTTTCAGTCAGTGTCAGCGTGTCAGTGTGTTGCTGGCTGCTGACAATATGTGCTTTATTTCTGGGGATATGTGTGTGCATGCTGTTAGAACAGCATTGCAGTATCACATCTGGGGGGTGTCTATAGGTGGCCTGTGAAGGGGGGCAGGTTTCCTGTGCTTAGAACTTTCCCTGCAAAAAAGTGTAATTTTTGCAGGAAAAAAGCTATTTAAAAGCACTCGCGGCTAATGAATTGATGGCTCCTGTAACACAGAGAACTGTCATTCATTGATAAAAAACCAAAAAAAAAAAAAGCGTAGGGGTCCCCCCTAATTCAATAACCAGGCCCTTCAGGTCTGGGATGGATATTAAGGGGAACCCCAGCCCAAAAAAAAAAAAAAAAATGGCGTAGGGTCCCCCTCAAAATCCATACCAGACCCTTGAGGTCTGGGATGGATTTTAAGGGGAACCCTAGCCAAAAAAAATGGCGTGGGGTCCCCCTCAAAATCCATACCAGACCCTTATCCGAGCACGCAACCTGGCAGGCCGCAGGAAAAGAGGGGGGGACGAGAGCGGCCCCCCCCTCCCGCCTGAACCGTACCAGGCCACATGCCCTCAACATTGGGAGGATGCTTTGGGGGTCTAAGACCCCCAAAGCACCTTGTCCCCATGTTGATGAGGACAAGGGCCTCTTCCCCACAACCGTGCCCGGTGGTTGTGGGGGTCTGCGGGCGGGGGGCTTATCGGAATCTGGAAGCCCCCTTTAACAAGGGGACCCCCAGATCCCGCCCCCCCCCCCTGTGTGAAATGGTAAGGGGGTACAAAAGTACCCCTACCATTTCACCAAAAAAGTGGCAAAAATGGTAAAAATGACAGGAGACGGTCTTTGACAATTCCTTTATTAAAATCTTCTTTCTTCTTTCTTCATCCTTCGGTTTCTTCATCTTCTCCTTCCGTCTTCTCCTTCCGTCATCTTCTTCCATCTTCTTCTTCCATTTTCTTCTTCCTCCGATCCGCTTCTTCTTGCGCTGGTCTTCTCGTCCTTCTCGTCCGGCATCTTCTTCCGTCGGCGTCGGTGTCTCTGTCTCTTCTTGGGCCGCTCCGCGCAATGGGAGGCTCCCGCTGTGTGAGGCTCCGCTCCGTCTGACAGGTCTTTTATAATGGAGGGCACCTGGTGACCCCGCCCCCTCTGACGCACGGGGACGTCATGGGGAATTCCATGATGGCTTTCCCCATGACGTCAGAGGGGGGGGGGTCACCAGGTGCCCTCCGTTTTAAAAGACCTGTCAGACGGAGCGGAGCCTCACACAGCGGGAGCCTCCCATTGCGCGGAGCGGCCCAAGAAGACACCGACACCGACGCCGACGGAAGAAGATGCCGGACGAGAAGGACGAGAAGACCAGCGCAAGAAGAAGCGGATCGGAGGAAGAAGAAAATGGAAGAAGAAGATGGAAGAAGATGACGGAAGGAGAAGATGAAGAAACCGAAGGATGAAGAAAGAAGAAAGAAGATTTTAATAAAGGAATTGTCAAAGACCGTCTCCTGTCATTTTTACCATTTTTGCCACTTTTTTGGTGAAATGGTAGGGGTACTTTTGTACCCCCTTACCATTTCACACAGGGGGGGGGGGGGGGCGGGATCTGGGGGTCCCCTTGTTAAAGGGGGCTTCCAGATTCCGATAAGCCCCCCGCCCGCAGACCCCCACAACCACCGGGCAGGGTTGTGGGGAAGAGGCCCTTGTCCTCATCAACATGGGGACAAGGTGCTTTGGGGGTCTTAGACCCCCAAAGCATCCTCCCAATGTTGAGGGCATGTGGCCTGGTACGGTTCAGGCGGGAGGGGGGGCCGCTCTCGTCCCCCCCTCTTTTCCTGCGGCCTGCCAGGTTGCGTGCTCGGATAAGGGTCTGGTATGGATTTTGAGGGGGACCCTACGCCATTTTTTTGGCTAGGGTTCCCCTTAAAATCCATACCAGACCTCAAGGGTCTGGTATGGATTTTGAGGGGGACCCTACGCCATTTTTTTTTTTTTTTTTGGGCTGGGGTTCCCCTTAATATCCATCCCAGACCTGAAGGGCCTGGTTATTGAATTTGGGGGGACCCTACGCTTTTTTTTTTTCATTTTTTTTATTTTTTATCAATGACTTTTTTTTTTATGAATGAGTTTCAATGAATGACGGTTCTCTGTATTACGGGAGCCGTCAATACACATTAGCCGCGAGTGATTTTAAATAGCTTTTTTACTTTCAAAAATGACACTTTGCGCAGAGACAGTTCTAAACACGGGAAACATGCGCCCCTTCACAGGCATACTATAGACACCCCCCAGGTACGAAATTTAAAGGAATATTACACTTTTATTGTTTCAATTTAAGCATTATTAAAATCACTGCTCCTGAAAAAACGGACGTTTTTAAAAATTCTTTTTGCATTGATACATGTCCCCTGGGGCAGGACCCAGGTCCCAAAACACTTTTTATGACATTAACATGCATATTAGCCTTTAAAATTAGCACTTTTAATTTCGAGCGTTCGCATCCATTATAACTAATAGCGTTCTAAAGCTCGCACGGACTTTAGGTCCGTTCGCGGGTTCTGGTGCGAGCCGAACGGGCGGGGTGTTCGGCTCATCCCATGTGTATGTCCCTACCCCAGTTGCTGAACCATAAAAAGAAATTCACTCCCAGCAAACCACATGCTCAGCATCTAAATGCTAGCTTGGCCAAATTGCTAGCACTGCAAGTGCTGCCTTTTCAGCTGGTAGACTCTGCCCCCTTTCGTGAATTTGTGGAATATGCTGTGCCTCAGTGGCAAGTTCCAAAACACCATTTATTTTCATGGAAGGCCATTCCAGCAAGTGGAAGGCAATGTTTTGGACTTGTTGGAAATGGCGGTCAGCAGTGAGGTTCATATTACCTCTGACTCATGGTCCAGCAGGCATGGGCAGGGAAGTTACCTTTCCTTCACGACGCACTGGGTAACTCTGCTGGTAGCTGGGAAGGATGTAGGACAGGGTTCAGTGTTGTTGGAGCTTGTTCCGCCACCACGCCTCCAAAATGCTGGTGGTTATTCTCCCACTGCTCTCTCCTCAGCCCCCTCCACTTCCTCTATGGCCTCTTCTGCAGATTTGTCCTCTGATCCAGCGGTGCCCCGTAAGTGTTCAAGGGGCTACGCAAGCAGTCAGGCTAAAAGATGCCATGCAGTGCTTGAGTTGGTCTGCCTATGGGACACTGGGACAGAGATTCTGTCAGCTCTGCAGGGGCACGCTCAGAGGTGGGTGATGCCACGCCAGCTTCAGCCAGGAATGGTTGTATGCGACAATGGCACCAACCCTCTCTCCACCCTCTGACAGGGACACTTGACCCATGTTCCATGTTTCGCATACATCCTGAATTTGGGGGTGCAGCTGTTATTGAGAAGGTACCCAGGCTTACAATATCTCCTGTCTGTGGTAATTTCTGCCGGCCATACAATGCTAGTGCTCGGCTGGCTGACATTCAAAGGAAAAGCAACCTGCCCACCAACAGCCTCATTTGTGACATGCCCACCAGGGGGAACTCAATGTTGGCAATGCTGCAGCAGCCGCACACACAGCAGAGGCTATCAATGTGTACCTGTGCAAGTATGGCACCAGGACAGGGGAGCTTGGCTTCTTTTCACCATGCCAGTGGCTACTGATCAAGGATGCATGCACTGTCCATTTGAGGAGGCCACAAGGATGGTGAGCAGTGACAATGCATGCATCAGTGACACTGTCTCTCTAGTCTTCCTGCTGGAGCACACGCTTTGTGGAATCATGGACAGGGCACTTGAGGAAGAACAGAGGGAGGAAGAGAAGGACTTCCTTTCCTCTCAAGGCCCCTTTTATCCAGATAGCATTCCTGCGGGCCCGCCAAACGCACAGGAAGAAGAGGAGGAGGAAGATTGTGTCAGCATGGATGTAGAGGATAATACTCAGCAGCAGTCTTCAAGGGATTGTTTTCAGTCCCCAGAAACCCAAGGAGTTGTACGTGGCTGGGAGGAGGTAGTTACGGATAATGTGATCCTTAGTGACCCAGAGGACTTAGAATCGAATGCCTCTGCAAACTTACGCTGCATGACCTCCCTGATTCTGCAAAGCCTGCAAAAGGACCCTAGGATTCGTGGTATCAAGGCGAGAGATTAATACTGGCTGGCAACTCTTCTTAATCCACTTTACATGGGTAAAGTTGCAGATCTCATCCTGCCTTCACAGAGGGAGCAAAGGATGAAACATCTTCAGGAGGCCTTGAAGAAAGGTTTGTGTAAAGCCCCATACACAAGGTCGGATTATCCGCGGACCAGGTCGGTCGGATCCTGTCCGTCGTACTTTGTCCGATGTTGTTGTTGCGTACACACGGTCGGACAACGTTGTCGGAATATCGGGTCTGCAAGAACGTCGTGACGTAAGTCGTCTTCCACGAGACTAGAAAAGGGAAGTTCAGCACCACGTCAGGCACCCGTTGGGCTCCTTCTGCTGATCCCGTGTTTATCGCGAGATAGTCGAAGTTTGGTGACTTAAGATTCGCGCTTCTCAGTTTTCTGACTCAGATCGTTACTGCTCTTCAGTTTGTGCTTGTCGTGCGTATCTGTTTATTAGTGCGTGTAGTCAGTTCGCATTTGTTGGTCATTGCGGCCTATATCTTGATATAGGACGCTTTGATTTGCACTGCTTATTGTCTGCTCGTTTCTGGTATTCATTTCGTTCTTTCAGGCCTTGCTGTTTATCGGTGCTTTCTGTTTGTCCGTTCTGACCAGCCGACCTTTTGTGACCTTGTGAGCGATGTTTCCCGTGCGTACTCGTCGCCGAGTTCGTGCTGTACGCGGAATTGGTGTCGGGCTTTTAGCTTTGACCCAAGACCCGTCCATGAACAGAGCGACGAGGAGTATGTGGACCAAGAATTGGTTGCTTCAGCATGATCAGTTCTCGCACATGCCTTTGCTTCGTGAGATCCGGGAGAATAATCCTGATGATTTCAGGAACTTTCTCCGGATGACGGACCCCGTTTTTCACCGTCTTTTGGCTTTGCTGACCCCTTTTATCAGCCGGCAGGATACCTGCATGAGACAAGCCATTACTCCGGAGCAGAGGCTTGTTGCCACGTTGAGGTACTTGGCGACAGGGAGAAGTCTTCAGGATTTGAAGTTCTCTTCAGGTATCTCTCCCCAGGCCCTGGGAATCATTATTCCAGAGACCTGTTCTGCCATCATCCCGGTCCTGCAGGAGGACTATATTAAGGTAACATTTCTACTTTACTATTCCCTTCTATGTATGCTCTGTTTGCTAATGTCTTGTACTTTTGACCTCCTTCCCTAATTACCATGATTGCAATATGCTCTAATATGCTGTGCCCCTTTTCTCCTTCATGCATTTTTCCCTTCACTTACCTCCCCAGCATGCTCTTCTGCCCCAATAGACACCTATGGCCTAGTCACTTAAGCAATGTATTTTGTCTGCTGCATATTATTGTTTGCCCCCAAACACCCCCTAAAATATGCACTAATGTTTGCTGTGTGGTTTACTTCATGTAGAGCCCCTTTTTTTTTTTTTTTGTGGGGGGGGGGGGCAAACTCATTAGGAACCCCCTCCCCCAACTGCTCTGTCAGATGCTACCAATCCTCTATCTGCTGGCTTTCCCAAGGTCAATACACACTATATACCTACCTCTTTATAGTGGGCATCTTTAGGGATGAATTCTGCAAAGCATGTAGTGCAAGGGGCTGCCTCCATACTTTCCATTTCCTATTTTTTTTGTGTTCTTTCCCTCCTATTAGCTTGCTTGGTAATTTCAGAATGTCACAATGTGCTTTCTTTTTTTTGGGGGGGGGGGGGGGGGGGTTGAAATGTTATTTTAGCTTTCCTGGGGGCTGCCAATAGTGTTAAGTGAGGGTCTGGCCAAACTAGCACACATTATTGAGCCATTTGCCAATCAATGAAGTGCAGAGGGTTACCTGTCCAACCCCCGCCCCCCCAAAACCCTAGTTATTGGCAATGGCCCATCAGAAGTGGGGGGATTGATGGGGGGTGATTAATCTGTGAAGGGGAGCCTCTACTTTTCTGTGCAAATACTTTCCAGCCTCAAATTTTAAACAATGCTCTTGTTCCAAGATGTTGATTGTCTAATCTGCTTGCAATGTTTATGTGCAAAGTGACTAATTTGTTTTTCTGGTTTCACTCCACAGTTCCCTTCCACGCCACAGGAATGGCAGACTGTGGCCTCCCACTTTGCCAGCCGCTGGGACTTTCCTAACTGCGGAGGGGCAATTGATGGGAAACACGTCTGCATCGTCCCACCGCCCAACTCGGGGTCCTACTATTATAATTATAAGGGGTTTAATAGTGTAGTGATGTTGGCGGTGGTGTCGGCGACATATGAGTTTATGTATGTGGACGTGGGGATGAACGGCCGGATCTCGGATGGTGGTGCCATTGCGCACACGGAGTTCTACTGGCATCTCCAAAGTGGCAGTCTGTGCTTGCCACCTCCAGAGGAGAATGCAGAAGGACTCCCCTTCGTCTTTGTCGCAGATGAAGCGTTTGCGTTGACTCCCCATCTGATGAGGCCGTTCCCGATGAGGACCCTCACCCCAGACCAGAGGGTCTTCAACTACAGGCTGTCCAGAGCCCGAAGAGTTTTGGAGAACACTTTTGGCATCCTGGCCAGCCGCCCCTGCCTGTTCTTGACGGCAATTAACTTGGCGGAATACAAACTGAACCACATAGTTCTTGCCTGTTGCATATTGCACAACTTCCTCAAAAGACATAACAGGAACTATGTGGTGGCCATTGGCCCAGATGTGGAGGGCCCTCCAAATGCTGACCTCACAGCCCTTCAAGTGGCACGTCCAGGCTTGCCCCCTCTAAATGCCCGCGCGGTCCGCGAGCAATATATGGACTACTTTGTGGGTAGGGGGCCATTGCTCTGCCTGACGATGTGTGAGAGGCATTTTTAAATAAATATTATTTTTCAACCAACCTATGATTTCTTGTCATTTCCGTATTCTTTTTAGCTTATTTTACCTTGAAATGTTTTCCCTTTGCCTTCGACAGTGGGAATGCACTTTCTGGGCAAAAGGAGGTAACAGTCTCTTCTTCCCAAAAAGATTCTTCTCATGTTGTGTGTTTGATACCTAATCTTTGGTCTAGAGAAGGTTTGTACTGCATAACTGACACCCAAAATACTCCTTTTCATCACCAGGTCAGACATGTGTGTATTCACAAAAATGCTGTGCTCCGTGTTTTCGTACAAAGCACTGTGGGTGTCATTTTACATAAGTCAAATCCACTATGCTCTACAAGTGCAGTGAAAAAGTGCCCTGGAAAAGAAACTTGCAGTGCAAACTGGACTTGCCTTTAGTAAATAACACCCATTGCCCCCCATATCCTTTACATTTGACATACATAATGCATTGTGTTTTTTAAATAAGGAAGCCACACATTTAGAAAAGTAAAAAAGTTTACTTGGAAAACATTCACAAGTGCGTTTACAAACTTCTTGCCCAAACTGACAACATCTTGGTTATTTACAACATTGTTTACAAACATTCCGCATTTGGTAAAACCAGGCATGGAGCAAAACAGAACCTAGGAACTAGGAAAGTTCAACTTTGTAAAGTGAAGACAAGATCAGACATGACTATATGTTCAAAGTGTGTTTGATCTTGCCTTCATCACATGGGGGGTCACCCTGGAAAGTGGAAATTTAGAACATGCACACAATTTGGGTCTGAAAATGGTCATTAGATGGTAAAACACATGCCTAGAATATTGAAAAGTGGCATTTTCCATCATGGGGATGAATGGACGTTTTTTGGGGGGTGCAACCCCTTCACCACAACCACTTTAGTAGTTCGTAAAGTGGTTGCACCCCCAAAAAAATGTTGTCATTCATCCACCATGATGGGAGCTATCACATGTGGACACAATGTGTGCATGTTCCAAATATCACACAGTTCTTAACTTGCAAATGTGTTCAGAAGCAGGCACAAATGTGTGTTAATTACTTTTTCCTAAAACATCAATGATGTTCTTCAATTTTTGTTGAACATCATTGATGTTTTGCTTTATGTAATCTAGATCTCTATTGCAGACCATTATCTCCCCGATGAGTACGTGGGCACTCTCTGTGGTAAAGTGCGATTTTTCTTCCACAACATCCACGTCACCTAAAAACCAAAAACAAACAAAAATCGGGTGTTGGAAATGAGGCAGCCATACATTGATTAGCTTACAGTAGCTGTGTTCTCCCACACTCACTTGTTGTGGTGACAAGTTCTCCAATTTCTATGATCTCTCCTTCCTCCTCCTCCTCCTCTGCTTCTGCTCTTTCCCCTTTTTTGGGAGGTGTTGGTTTTGGGGTTTCCTCAGACGGCCCAAGTTTTCGCTCCCCTATGAGAATGTACAAAAGGAAGATTTAGCAACACAATCTATTGAGGGCAGAAATAGGAAATGACAAACATTGCTTGAAAGTGAGGGACAATATTTTTGGTTGGCCAGTTACAAATGCCAACAACATGAATGTAGTCACTTTGTAAAGGTGCTAAACTTACTAGCTTTTTGGTAGAAGTTTGTCTGATGGAGACCCCCCTCTAGTATCCACTGGAGCACATGTGTGGAAAAGCATAATAAAAAGGGGGTTTGGGTGTCCCAGCACTAGTGCTCTAGAGTCCAGATGGGTAAACAGCTACTGAGTGACCTCTCCTTTACATTGAATAAATTTGCTTTACGTTCTTGATGACATCTCTAGTGAGAACAAACTTCCTTTCACTAAAAAACTTCACCAAACCTCGTATTATAAGTGGCCGAACGATCGAGGTTGAGTACGATCGAATGGACACACACACACGACCATGACAGTGGCAGAAAGATCGAGGTTGAGTACGATCGAATGCACAGACGAACCTGAAAGTGGCCATTTTGGAATGTAGAACTTTGTAAAAATATAACCACATGGAGCAGTATGCAAGCAAGAAATCAAACACAAAACACAACTACTTACTTTTTTGAAGAACTCGCTTGATCTTTCTGTACTGATCGGCCTCCCTCCGTTTCAGGTCTGACCAGCGTTTCCTCAGTTGCTCCTTGGATCATTGTACCCCAAAATGATTGTACAGCCTCCTCACAACTTTAGACATGATCTTGGCCTTGCGGACATTGGGGTTGTGGTAAGGGTCATACTTCCCATCATAGTCGCTCCTCTTTAATATGTCCACCATCTCCAACATTTCTCCAAATTACATATTGGAGGCCTTGAATTTCAGGCTCCGGGATCGGGACGTTTCTGCCTCCGGACTTTCCTCGTCCTCCTCCTCGTTGGTGGGATATTTCGGGCGCTCCTGCTGTGTCCCCGCCATGTGCTTTCCCCACTGCTCCGTAAAGAGAAGGGGTGGGGAATAGACGAGAAAGATCATCAGGGGCGGGCGGAGTTTGACGCATGCGCACTGTATATAAAACGTCACACGCCTGTGTCGTAGCCACGATCTGGGAGACGAGGGGAGAGAAAGCTAACGCACGAGACGATCGCTAGAAACGAAGGTACAATTTGACGTTGGTACATAACTAGCCTAGACTGATTCGAACTTGAGGCTTCTTTATGGAGAAGATTAGGAGAGTTTAGCCTGACATAATTTATAGTGTTTTGTGTGGTGTTGTGTCTTGCAGAGATTATGAAGGGATTCAACGACGTGAGTTTTCTCCCCCTCTTCATTGAGAAATACAGGGAATTTCCCATTTTATGGCAGGCTAAACACCCCCATTACGGCATCAAACCAAAGAGGTACGCAGCCCTGCTGGAACTTGTGGAATTTGTAAAGCCAAGGTTCCCCACGGCAACTGTTGATGATATAAGAAAGAAAATTGGCAGCCTGAGGAGTGCGTATATCAGGGAGCGCAAGAAGGTCCGGAAGTCGGAAGAAACTGCAACTGCAGCAGATGAGGTCTATGCCCCAAGCTCTGGTACTATGAGAGTCTCCATTTTCTCAAAGACCAGGCTGATGTCACGGAGTCACTCTCGACTCCTCCTACCACGCTTCCTTGCGCGCAGCCCACCCCTGATGAGGCTTCCGAGGAGCAACCTGGGCCTTCCAGTCTGGAAGAGGTGGAGGAACCCAGCTTGTTCCAGGTATAGTAGTTTTGTTACCATTTATGTGAATAATGAATGATGTTCACTTAATTCAGGATCCCCAATTGGTTACTTCCTAACGTGTTTGACATTTCAACAGACAGTAGTGTTGGAGACATTTGGGGCCAGAATCTAAACTGCAGGGCAGAGAATTGTATGGTTTTCTATTTGTAAACATTTTGCAACAGTCACTAGATGAAAATTGTGTGTGTTTGATGAACAAATAACTGAAACTATGTCCCTTTTTTCATACACAGGAAGACCTCAGCCAGGAGGTGGCTGTGGAAGGTGGCAATCAGGAGGAGGAAGGGGTTAGTGGCAGCCAAGAGGTGGGTAGTGGCAGCCAAGAGGGGGCTAGGCCTCGGAGCCTGACTGACTCCCAAATCCCTCCCCTCCGCCTTCCCTACAGAAGGGCGAGAAGGGGGGTGAGGCGGGAGAGTCAGCGCTCCGGATGATCAGAGAGGCTTCAGCCTCCCTACATGCCACACCCACCGACGAGGAGGCCTTTGGCTCCGTGGTTGTCACGAAGATGATGGGTATGGAGGTGAGGCAACGCAACATGTGTGAGGGGGCTCATCCTCCATGTCCTAAATAAGGGGATGGCTGGGGAGATGACCCCACTCACACAGGTTTGCCATAGTGACCATGCTCCTCCTCCTCCTCCTCCTTCTGCCACCCCACCAGCACGACAGCCACAGCGTGCAAGGAAGCGTGGAAGGAAGACCTGAGAGTGACGACCTTGATTCAGTCTGGTCTGAGAGAAGATGGAGCCTCTCGTAGTACCAGAGCCTGGGGACCTAGATGGCATCTGCTGCAGTTCCGGATGTTTTGGACTTCAGGACCAGATTGCACTCCCCTTAATATACGTACTCCTCAGG